>JAQGAK010001928.1:0-24935 GCA_034696945.1 Lipothrix lubbocki
TCAATTTTTGTATCAATTTTTGTATCAATTTTTGTATCAATTTTTGTATCAATGTTTGTATCAATGTTTGTATCAATTTTTATATCAATTTTTGTATCAATTTTCATATATATTGTTGTATCAATTCTCATATAGATTTTTGTATTAATTCTCATATAAATTTTTGTATCAATTCTCATATAAATTTTTGTAGCAATGTTCTATGTCCTTTCTACTAGCCAATTTATTAGAAAATATTCCAAATCCTAAAAACCCTCCGGAGAAATGACTCCCAATACCCGTGAATATACATAAGTAATACCTGGAATTAAAAGGTGACACGGTGACGGAGGGAAAGAGAGAGGATTTTAAAAGATTTCCTGATGCAGGAGCATTTATTATCAATGGGAAGTGTCAAGTTTGTTGCGTGGTGGTTTCCTCTTTTCATGATTTCTTGGCTGAGAATTTCTATATTTTTTTCTGATGCTTCTGAGGTGGTTGCCTGTGTTGTGCCTGCGTGTGTGTGTGTGTGTGTGAGTTTGTGTGTGAATTTGTGTATATCCGTTGAAAAACCCCAAAAGAGAAATGTAATATATTAGAAGCGTCTATCTATTTTTTTTGCCAATGTTGTTTTTTTTTCCGTGCGTGAGTTGATGCACGGCGGGGCTTGTGATGTATTTGTGGTAAAGGGAGCTTTATGATGCCATGGGTTCCCGTTTGACTTGAGGTTTTCTCAATAATTCGACTCCCTTTTTCCCGCTTTCTCACAGTTTTACTACCACACGACGAGTATAGTTTTAACCATTCGGAAGCTCTTCCCCATTACAGGAATTCTTCTTCTTCTTCTTTTTCTTCTTCTCCTTCCCCGAGAAATTCATGAAGCTTCCCGCAGAAATCCCTTCCCCCCGTTATATTCTTTGTGAGTGCATCGCAGACCACTAATGAACACTATTTGTTTTCATACTTTGTATATTTATTCAAGCAATTCCAATTCTCCTGCATGTGTTATCTCCTTTTGCGTCTTCCATTTCTTCTTCTTGTTCTTCGTCTACTTTTTGTGTGAGGAAGTGTGATTGCGTCTGCACCGCACTTCTTATATTTTTCCTTTTCTGATTCCTCCTCGTTTTCCTCTTTTCCTATATCCACACTCATTCTCCCTGTTTACATCTCTCCCCCCATGTGTTTCTCTATTTGCTCCCGTATAGTGTTTGATGGGGAAAAACATTTCCTTTTCTGTCCTTCTTTTCCTTTTTCCTTTCCCACTCCTGCTTTTTTTTACGCCTCGAATGCCCCACGATGGGCTACAACCGAAAAATTAACATTCTGGACTCCTCGCCTTTATTTCTTTTTATTCCTTTCCTCTATCTCTCTATCTCTCTCTCTCTTATTTCCCTCTTCTTCTTCTTCCTCTTCTTAATTCTTTGTCGTCATCTCTTTCTATTCACAGTTTCCTTTCAGGATTTATTTTTTTTACCACTATAGTTATCCCTTTCCCACTCAATTCTCTCTTCGGCTTAGATTCTCCGGATCCTTGGAATTTTTATTTAGATTTATTAGGGCCTCAATATAAGGGATTTTTAGTATGCCGCGTGGTTTCTTAATTTATTATTTATTATAGGGTTTTTGGGGCCTATTCTATGGTACTAATTTCCGGTTTTTATGTTCTGAACTTTGGGATTCTAATCCGCAAGTTTGGGGGTTTTTAGTTCCTCTAAGTATATGTTTTTCTTTAATTGGGGTTTTTAAATTGTGGTTTTTAAATTGGGATTTTTTAAACTGGGGTTTTTTTAATTGGGGTTTTTTTAATTAGGTTTTTTTAATGAGGATATTTTAATTGAGGGTTTTTTAGTTGAGGGTTTTTAATCGAAGGTTTTTAAATTGAGGGTTTTTAATTGAGGGTTTTTTAATTGAGAGTTTTTTAATTGAGGGTTTTTTAATTGAGGGTTTTTTAATTGAGGGTTTTTAATTGAGGGTTTTTTAATTGAGGGTTTTTTAATTGAGGGTTTTTAAAACCAGGATTTCTTAAATTGGGGTATTTTGAAGTTAAGGTTTTTTAAAATAGGGTTTTTTTTATTGAAATTGGGGTTCCTCAAGTTGTGGTTTTAAGTAGAAAATTGGGTTTCTCGGTCCCCATATTTAAATTCTTGGCTCCTCAAATTTGGGGTTTTTATTGTGAAATTTGGATTTTTGACTATATAGTCAAATTGGGTTTATAGTTGTTGCTCAAAATGTGGTTTTTATTCTGAAATAGGGTTTTGTCGTTGTACACATTTTTGGTTTTTTGACTTCTTAAACTGTTTTTAGCTTCTAAAGTCGGGTTTTCTGTACCTCAAATTGTTTTTTGTAATTTGGTTTTTTCTAAAACTGGGTTCCCTGTGTTGTTCCTTGAATTCTGATTTTTGACTCCTCAAATCTGTTTTTTCTTCTAAAATTAGAGTTTTTCATCTCTGAATTCAGATTCTTTGATCCTCAATCAAATGTTTTCTCCTTTTAGAAATTGCTGGTTTGTCATTCCTTGAATAATTGGGTTTGTAATATTCTTAATGGATTCCCAAAATGGTTTTTTAAATTTTTAAATGGGTTTTTCGTCCCTCAATTCAGGATTTTAAAGGTTTCTAAAAATAAAAGCAAATCAAATCTAAACTGTGGGTTTCTTTTCTAAACAAGTATGTAACTTACATTTAGCTATTTTCAAATCTGTCCCAATTTCCCTCATAAATTATAGCTAATGCATTTAAAATTTATATTTGATTACATTGCCGGCGAATGTTGTGACTGTTGGGTAAATCGTGGAGGATTTGGTGTTATTGTTGAGAGTTTTCTCATCTTAATCCCGTCTTGCCTCCATCCATAGCCATTCCCTCTTCCTTTCTTGTCCCCATTTCCTTTTGATTCCTCTTTATATATATGGAATGAGGATAAAAAGAATTTCTTTTATATTTGACTCCTCATTCTTTTTGGGCTTTCTCTCTCCCTCTCTCTCTCTCTTTCTGTGTCTTCCAATCTTTCTTTTTTTGTTGGGGCCTGAGGCGGGAATATTTGACAAGGGATTTTGGGATTTGTTGTTGGGAGAATGATAATGTGGCGGGGAGTGTGAGAACGTGGAGAGGAAATATTGGGAATGGAATGAATGTGAATGGTGGGGAAGCGGAGCATTGACGGATTTGCACACTCATGCATCTTGACTCACCCTCGTGGATTACACGAGAAAAATCTAGTCAGTTACACGGAGCGATCCCAACCAGCTTTTCCGATTCTTCCTCCTTCCCTCCTCCTGATTAACTTACATTATAGGCCCAGTCCGTCCCGTGTTATACAAACTTCCTTTATTTTATCCATTCCCACACTCAAATCCTCCATATAATTACCCTCGAATTTCCCGCCAAAATCAATTTCTCCCGCGCTCTTGTTGGTCCTCTCGCATTCCAATCCACTGTCCTTAAAACTTTCCCGCCTAAAATCTACCCTTTAAAATGTCTTCCATTTTTGTACATTTTAGTCAACAATTTGTCAAATTTGTCAAAGTTTTTTGTAAAAATAAACATTTTGAAGAAATTTGACAAAAATTGCGGGAAAATTTGAAAATAAATAATTTTTGGAAAATACAAAAAAATGTAAAAAAAAAAATGCTTAAAAAATTGGAAAAAATATTAAAAAATCAAAAAATGCTTAAAAAATTGGTAAAAATAGTAAAAAAACACTATTAGAAAAACCCACAAGAGAGGTTAAAGTACAGGGCGAAAAATAATTTCGAAAAAAGGCATGAAAGGAGGAATGAACTTTGCTGTGAGGATATGACTGAGGTGTTAGAAAAAATCCACCAGGAGTGAATGACTGGAGGGAAGATGTGAGGAGCATGAAAATACAAGTGTTTTTTATGCTATAGGGCTGGGATATGGGAAGAAGACGATGAGGAAAAAAAGAAGACGAAGACCGAAAAGACTTATCTCCGTAGTTATATTGCTGATTGTGAGTTGTGGGACAGCTGAGAGGAGCTGAAGCAGGAGCGGAAGGGAAAGAATAGAGGACGGAGCGCGTGCAACTCTCTCTCTCTCTGCCTTGGCACGCGCTCCCGACCCGAGGAGAGAGAAATGCGAGCAGAAATGTTCAGACAGGCCGTCGAAAGTCCCCAAATAAACCACTTTAGCCAAATTATTTGGGGAATTTTTGCAACATATAATTTTTTAAGATTAACATTTAAAGGTTTGTGGGGATTCAAAATTGAATTTTCAGAAACTAATAAAATTTACGGCCAAAATATTTACACCAAATTTATACCAAATTTGTGACCAAAAGGTTACAAACAATTTATACAAAATTAACGGCCAAAATATTTACACTTATTTATACAAAATTTAAGCAAAATTTACATTTCAAGTTTGCAGAACGTTTGAACAAAATTTACACTGTTTACACCTAACTTACACAACGTTTGCACAAAATTTACACAGTTTACACATAACTTACACAACGTTTGCACAAAATTTACCCAAAATTAACGCAAAATTTACAAACAAAATATCCACAAAATTTGTAAAATACATTCACAAAATTTAAACTACAAATATTTACACAAAACGTATAAAAACATTTCTCATATTTTACAAAAAATTTAACCCTAAAGTTTGTATTAATTATTCATGCACATGTTAGACAAAATTTATTCAAGTTGTCCACAAAATTTACTCCCAAAATATTTACACACGTTTATACAAACTTCATTCAAAATTTCGGCAACTTTACACACTGGAAATTTTATAGTAACAATCTGTAACGAAATCTACTTTTTGCAAATGTGTCTCACAAAACCTCCATCAAAACGCATCCAGCCGGGCAAAAACTGCCTGAAAAATGCCAAAATGAAAAAAGTATGGAAAAGCAATAATGGACCAAAGGGGAAAGCCGTGACCAGAAAGCCCAGAAGAAGGTGCTGAAATTTGCGTGGGATCCAGTAACATATCCACATATACGTAGATTCATGGATATACTATTACTGCTTTATAAGGTAAAAGAGAGGGTATATAGTTGCTATTTTAGGAATGCGACTCTTCTTCTCCCCACGCACACGGAAAAGGGAAAACAAAGTCTTTTGCTTCTGCCAGACACTTGCCACGTTCAAGTCTTTTTAGGATGTATTTTTGTCTTCACAAGCCTATCTTCCCCAAGCTATAAATAGCGCGTTTGTATTTCTTCGCCCATGTACCTATATACCATGTATTTTAAACGGACGCTGTATTCTATTTACATACACAATGTATTTCAAACGGGGAGTATGTACATACCATGTATTTCAAATGGGGAGTATGCACACACCATGTATTTCAAACGGAGAGTATGTACACACCATGTATTTCAAACGGGAAGTATGTACACACCATGTATTTCAAACGGGGAGTATGTACACATCATGTAGTTCAAACGGGAAGTATGTAGATACCATGTATTTCAAACGGGAAGTATGTAGATACCATGTATTTCAAACGGGAAGTATGTAGATACCATGTATTTCAAACGAAGAGTATGTACACACCATGTAGTTCAAACGGGAAGTATGTACACACCATGTAGTTCAAACGGGAAGTATGTACCCACCATGTAGTTCAAACGGGGAGTATGTAGATACCATGTATTTCAAACGGGAAGTATGTACATACCATGTATTTCAAATGGGAAGTATGTACATACCATGTATTTCAAACGGAGAGTACGTACATAGTGTGTTTTGACACCGTGCATGTAAATACACGGCATGTACATATATGCGTATGTACACAGAGTGCATTAAATAGTGCGTAAAGTGGGGAAACAGAAGGGAAATAATAGTTGGAGGGGTTTGTAACATAGGCGAAGAGGACTTGAGAAGAGGATAGGAACCAGAAGAACAAGAAGAAGAAGTATTGGAAGGGAGAAATAAGCTTTTGGTGTCTTGAGTCCGCAAAACTGAGTCGTAACACCTCTCCTTTATAATGGTTCCGGACTTGGGAGTAGAAACGTGCGTACAAGGAGGAACAACAACAACGAGACGTTCCAACGATCCAAAGTCTCGGCCGTTCACCCCACAACGTTTCCTCTCTCTCTCTCTCTCTTTCTCTCTCTCCCCGTCTACCTCCCTTCTCCTCATGTTTTCCTCAGCTATCATTTCACCCGGCCTCCCTTTGGACTCCAGACTTCCAGGCACCGCCGTTGATTCATCAAATATACACACCGCCATCCATTATTTTAATTTTACAAAATGTTGAAATATACTCCGCATTATTTACGCCGTATCTCACCCCCGAATCAGTTCCGCACTCTACGCACGACCTTCCATCCTTTTCCTTTCGCACAGGCCCTCCGGCTTTTTTCTTCAATTATTCTTATTTATACTACAATGCTATACAGCCCGTTTAAATTACATTGACTATATTGCCCATTTAAATTACATTGACTATATAGCCCATATACTTTACATTGACTATATAGCCCATACACTTTACATTGGCTATATAGCCCATACACTTTACATTGACTATATAGCCCATACACTTTACATTGACTATATAGCCCATACACTTTACATTGACTATATAGTCCATTTAAATGACATTGATTATGTAGCCCATATACATTACATTGAGTAAGTAGCCCATATACATTACATTGATTATGTAGCCCATTTAAAATACATTGAGTATGTAGCTCATATACATTACCTTGAGGATATAGCCCATATACATTGCATTGAGTATGTAGCCCATATACATTACATTGAGTATATACAGATAGTCCATTTAAATTACATTGACTATGTAGCCCATTTAAATAACATTACAATATAGCCCATATACATAACATGGGTGTACATATGTATGGAGATCGTAGTATAGCAAATCATTAGGAGTGCTAATACATAGAGATAATAAATATAGCTGAAATAAAGGCATTAATAACATTGTCGTGAAATGGTTGTTGTTTTCTTGTTGGTGTTGTTGTTTTTGTTGCTGTTGTTGTTCTTTGTTCGCTGCTCTTTCCCAGTCCCGCACCTCCGCGGTCAGCCCATTCATAAAGGAGTTCCGACGGCACTGATTTCCCCGCGTATTGCGGATCCAGCCTGTCAGGATCGTGTGGGATTGCCGCGGTGCAAAGGGCGCTGATAGTGTCAAGGCTTTTCCTGCATTTCATTGTCAGACTTTATTTTCCCTCCATGGGGATTGACGCCTGAGATGACGCGACCCGATTCCGGGATTTTCGGATTATTCCCCTCGTACATGCGGGAATTATCCCGCCACTTTTGAGAATTATTGCGGATTTCGGGGGAATTACTCCGGGTTTTTCACATTAATGCTTTTCATCCTTTTTTTTAAATTCTTGGATTTTGTATCAATTTTTTATAAAAACTTTTATATTGCATCATGGATTTTGTATCATTTTTTTGAAAATTCTTGGATTTTCCATCAAGTTTTTATAAAATACTTAGATTTTGTATTATTTTGTTAAATCTTGGATTTTGTATCATTTTTTTTTAAATTCTTTGATTTTGTATCATTTTTTTAAATTCTTATATTTTTAACATTTTTTTTTAAATTTGTGAAATTTTTAATGCTCATAAACATTTCTTGACAAAATCCTGCAAATTGTCCTCAATTTTGTGTTAAATGCCTAAATTCCCAAGGATTTTAAGATGCAAAATAAAAAATAAAATTTAGAATGAAATCCTCCCGCCAAAATAAATGGTTTACAGCTCTAAAATCGGATTTTCAAGAAAAGCGGAAATTATCGGAAACAAAGGGAATTAGTCAAGGGGAAATTAAGGAACACACGGGACTGTAAGAGCAGAGACTGGTGAAATGATGATGAAGAGAGGAATAAGGAGGAGGAGGAAACAAGGAATTATGTTGTGTATACCTATAAGGGAAAGTATTTTAAAAACTCCCACCCCAAAAAAAACCCTTTGACAACACAATAAACGGAGTATGGATACAAAGAAAAGAGAGTGAGGTGAGAGGGAAAAAGAGTCAAATGATATTTTATTGAGAAGAAAAAATTGAAAGCTGTCGACACTTCTCATCGACCCGAAAGCCAGACAGACATGTTTTTTGTATTCCAACCTCGTACACACTTTTCCTCGTCTTCCCTCGCTTTTTCCCTTTTCGCGTGCTCCTTCTCCCGCTCTCTCTCTCATTCTCTCTCTCTCACTGCTGCTGCTGCTTCTGCTTCTGCTGTCGATGACAGAAAAGCCAGACAGTTGAGTTTTTGGTATGCACGACTGCCCGCGTCTTCCCTTACACACAACGGGATTTTCGGATGGCGGGAATTGCTCCAATAATGCCTTAGCCCGTAGCCTTTGCGCGCCAAAAGACTTTCTTCCCTTCTTATTTTTCCCTCTCTTGTACTATACCCACCTTCATATCTTTGTATAGTATCCTTATGTACGGCCATGTATTTCTTATGCAAGCATATCTCCCCTTATAGTTCTTATAGTATAGCTTATACATATACTATACATGGTCGTACATAAGTGTTTTGTATCTACATTAGTGTTTACGATATGTACATTAGTGTTACACAGTATGGGCATTAGTGCGTAGTATACGTATGTACGTCAATGTGTAAGATATACATGTACCTAAGTATGTACGTCCATGTGTAAGATATAGATACATGTACCTAAGTATGTACGTCCATGTGTAAGATATAGATACATGTATCTAAGTATGTACGTCCATGTGTAAGATATAGATACATGTATCTAAGTATGTACGTCAATGTGTAAGATATAGATACATGTACCTAAGTATGTACGTCCATGTGTAAGATATAGATGCTTATTCCCCGGAAGGTTAAGATGGACCCTATAGTTAGACATGGAGTCTATAGATAGACATGGAGCTTATAGGTAGGCATGGATCCTATAGGGAGACATGTGCCGCATATGTACATACATGGATAGCATAGCCATACGCAAAATTACATAAGAATAGAAGGTAGGCAGGTGCTCCTCACATGCCTTCAGAGACGGAGCGAGGGAAAAGGAAAGTGAAAGCGGGAGACGCTCTTTTCCTCAATAAACGTATGCATGTCATCAAGTTGCACTTTGTAGCAATGCCCCTGGCCCTCATACTCTGATATATACATACGGACAACGTACATAATATGATTCTCTAAAACCTTTCTCCATTCCCTCCTTCACGCTCTTTATACCTCTCGACCATTTATATCCTTGCTCTTTACATCTCTTTCCCTTTCCTTTGCTCCTTTCATACTCTTTCCCTTCTCTCCTTTTACTCTCTCTCTCTCTCTCTCACTCTTCTCCTTCTTCTTCTTGACAATTGCAACTCTTTCCCTCACTTACGGGCATTGGCCTTTTCCCGCGTATCAGCCTTGTGTATATGTATATGTGCTTTCCTTAGAATTCCCCATTTTACCTCCATCCCATGAACTCATTTCTCAACAGAATTATTTGCAAATGGGGTTTTCTGGACGGCCGCGCCGTCCTTTGTTGGAGTCCGAATGGAGTTTTGGGGAAATCTAAATTGAGTTTTTTCCGATATCTTAAATTGGGATTTTAGGGAAATCTAAATTGGGTTTCTCGTATAACCCGAAATAGTTTTCTTGGATTCGAAACGGAGTTTCTACAGATCCAAAATGGGTTTTTCTAAAATCCAAAATGGTTTCTTTTTAAATCCAATATGGTTTTTATCCAAAATGGGTTTGTCAAAAATCCAAAATGGGTTTGTCAAAAATCCAAAATGGGTTTGTCAAAAATCCAAAATGGTTTTTCAAAAATCCAAAATATAGTTGTTTAAATCCAAATTTTGCTTGAAAACGAAAGTGAATTTTTAGTAAAAAATCCATTTCTTACAATGGCCTCAACAAGGAAAAAACGAACGCATTGCACACAAAATGACCCGCTAAATTGAAGCATATTAATAAGCAGGGGAAAAGAAACTAACAAGGATTCCCTTAGTGACGACAAGAGGAGCTCCGTAATTAAAATGTTAAACAGGTCCTGTGCCAATGTCCTGGCCGCAATTAACAAAGGTTCCGGGATGTGATTGTGATTACGCATTTCCCGCTTCCCATTCATTTAAATTCCGAGAATTACCGTCCCCCTGAATGTACATTGCTAATAGTATATTGGGCTAAACCGAAAGGACTTCCTCAATTGAAACACATGGTTTTACGTTTGTGCGGAGATAGGCGGGCTCCGTGTGTGAAAATATAGAGCTCGGCGGGCACGAAGCTATTCAGTTTTGAGATCGCTTTCTCTCCACAACCTAAACAAGCTTAATGTAGGATATACTTCTATCTGTATATATGTACATGCGGGCATGTAGTTGATACTCAAACTGACGCTTGCTTCCTTTTTATACAAAACAATGTCTTCCATATAACTCCAATGCTCTCCCACGTAATTCCCTATAGGCTTGACAATGCTTCGCCTTATAATTCCTACTTTTCCCCACACATTTCCGATGTCCGCCATAGCTTTTCCTTCAGTTTTCTTATATGCTCTTCCAAGTTTTTACATATAATTCCCATGCTTTCTTACAAGTTTTTACATATAATTCCTATGCTTTCCTACAAGTTCTTACATATAATTCCTATGCTTCCCTACAAGTTCTTACATATAATTCCCAAGCTTTCCTACAAGATTTTACATATAATCCCCATGCTCTTCCTATATTTTGCGATATAATTCCTGTGGTCTTTCCCTATAGGTTTGAACATATTCCCATATGTCCCCCCTACACTTCGCCATCTGATTCCTATGCTCTTCCCATGCTTCCTATGCTCTTCCGACGTTTCCTCCCAAGATTCCTACGCTCTTTTCTGTGTTTTCCCCTATAATTCCTGGCATCTCCCATGCTTTTATCACACAAGACTTTACCCACAGAAGTGAAGGCATTCCACGTGCTCTCCTGTATCTAAAACTTTGTCCGGTATTCCTTATAGCGCCAGTATTTTTGTATGTGTTTGCATTTACTTATAGTATATAAGAAAGAAAAGAATTTTCTTTTCCCACATAATACTTCTCACTATAATATATAGTGAAAGAATTTACCTTATACTTATAGCCATCTTTCCTAAACATGTATATAACTTACAGAAGGGGTTTGTTTAAGGTTGCTTTAAGCAAGGGAAATACTTCTGACGGGTGGAGAAAGCTAGGCCGGACTATAAGGAACTATGTGGGACTATATAGGAAACTATGTACTATAGGTTTGTAAGTAACTATAAGATTCTGAGAATACTATGAACTATAGAAGTATAAGATTGTAATTGTAAGATACTATGAAGCATTGAAGTATGTATAAGATTGTAATTGTAAGAATACTATGAACTATAGAAGTATAAGATTGTAATTGGAAGAATACTATGAACTATAGAAGTATAAGATTGGGATTGTAGGAATACTATGAACTATACTAGAAGTATAAGATTGTAATTGTAAGAATGCTATGAACTACTATATAGGAACTTCAGAAGTATAAGAAGCTCTATATAAGATAGCTATAGCATAAGGAAATGCATATGGGAGACTATATGTGGCGTGTGGAAGAAAAGAGCGCGGGCCGTGTTGCCGGAAAGCATCGTAGTAGTAAGAGTAGTAAAGAAAATAAAGAGGGGAACGATCTCTGGTCGTAGTAAAAGGTAATGGTAGTAAATGGTGTAGTATAGGGAAATATGGGAAGGACGAGTGGATAATAGGAGCATAAATATGTGATGCACTTCCATGCTTGCCCTTGCCCTGTGTAGTATCAAAAAGACGGAGAAAACCGCCTTCGCACCACACTTCTCCACTTCTCCTAACTCTGTCTCTCTTTCTCTCCCTCTCTCCCACTATAGCTTTGGCTATCTCTCTCTCTCTCTCTTTCTCTCTCTTTCGCTTTCTCTCTCACACAAACAAAAAGAGTCATGGAAGGAAGCACGTGGACGGGACGGGATCGATAGCCGCCAGTGGATTCCCTTCGACTAACTATTCTTGCCAGTCAGATGGTGAAACACAAACAGAGGGAAAAGAAGAAGAAGAAGAGAAAGAGGGGAAGGAAAGTGCGCCAGAAAATATCCCGCGCGAAACACTCACACACGGTGTTTATTTCCCTTTTTCCGTGCCTCCCCGTGCTTACCACCACTATAGACTACTGCTACTACTACTACCATTACTACTACTACTACTACTACTATAGTATTATATACCAAAAAAAGGAAAAAATAACTGATGCAATTCATGTTCCTCTCCTTCACTCCTTTCTCTCTCTCTCTCTCTCTCTCGCTTTCTCTCTTACCCAAACACATAAGCACAGACAGACACACACACACGCCAATCCTTATCCTTTTGCTCTTTTGCAACTCCACAGGGAGGAATTTCTGTGTGTGCCAACTTTCCCCTTTGTTTCTATAGTACGAAGAATTCTTCCTTTTGGTTACGATCCTTCGGATATGCGTGCTTTTGGCTTGATTTTACTTATGGCTACTCCTACTTTCGTCAAATGTAAATAATATAGGTATTGTATCCGAATTTGAAGGGAAGGATGCTAAAGGAGTGTCATATCGTCATAAGAATAGATATGACAATAACATGGATATGTTTGGGTTCATATATATAAAAAGAGATTGTTGAGAGGTCGTGGCTATGAGGTGCGGTTGCAAACGCAGAGCGTGCGTTTTTATTTTTGTTGACTTCGAAATCATTTGCTGCTGTGGAGGCTAATATTAATATGTATAATGTATAGTTTCTTCTTTCATGGGCACAAATTTGCTTGGTATAGGGAGTTTAAATGCAAGGTTGGTAAATTTAGTATGTGTAGACTACTTTGTATTGTAACGGAAATTTTTGCAATATTGACAGTTGGATTGAGGTCTTTGTGTGTTCGGATCGTTTAAACGTTTTGGTGTAGGTTTGCTGACTTTTGCTGACGTGTGGAGGAAATTTTGGGTTTTTATGAACGCTGTATAGTAAAACATTCTGACACATTTCTGATATTTTTAGGTTTTGTGTTCTTCTGCAAGTCAAGTTGTTTCATGAAAGTTTAATGGACTTGTTGGCCGTTATGTCAAATTGGCTGGTATTTTCTTCAGGGAATTTGATGGTAGTTTTACTAAATTTGCTGATGCTAGTAAATTTGTTTGTATTGGTAGTGAATTTGGTGGTGGTTTTAGTAAATTTGCTGGTAGTTTTTGTAAATTTGCTGGTAGGTTTTGTAAATTTGTTGATATTTATATAAAACTGAAATAGTTAATATTTCCAGTAAATTTACAAATTTGTAAGCATTTTTAGTAAACTTGTTATAGTTTTCAGTAAATTTGTTAGTATTTTTATTAAATTTGTTATAGTTTTCAGTAAATTTGTTGGTATTTTTAGCCAATTTGTTAGTATTTTTAGTAATTTTCTATAGTTTTCAGTAAATTTGTTGGTATTTTTAGTAAATTTGTTATAGTTTTCAGTAAATTTGTTGGTATTTTTAGTAAATTTGTTATAGTTTTCAGTAAATTTGTTAGTATTTTTAGTTCATTTAATAGTATTTCAGGTAATTATGTTAGTGTCCTCACTAAATTTGCTTAATCTGTGTCGAAACTGGATGAAATTTAAAAAAAAATTAGTACAATGTTTGCTATAGTATGATTGTGTGGTATAATATGAGCTGAATGATCCAAAAATTGTTACCCAAATTTGTGTAAAATTTGTAACATAATAAAAACCCCCTGCTTGCACATTTCCATAAAAATCGCCATCCACAGACGCCCCGGATACATTCTACGATTGCATTCCCACAACATTTCATCGCAACTCAACGCCTCGGAAAGCAAAGGAGCAATTGCCATATGGTGGAACTCCCCCAAAAATAAGAGTATCAATAATAGAAAAGAAGTTTGGTTGATTGACAGAAATAAAAACTATCATCTTGGCCATTTCTTCCCCTTCCTCCCATTTATGCTCAGTCATGCCTACCACGTGAAAAGTTTTCTCTGGAAGTTAGAAAGACAATAGAGGGATGGAGGATCTTCTTCCTGAGAGTAGAAACTCCTCAAGGAGCATATTTGACTGCAAAGGAATCAAGCGTCTCAACAACTCTTGAATATTGTACTTTTCCCTGAATGCCGTCTCACCTCCTTGAACTGTTTGAGTGCTGATTTTCTCCATTTTCCATCCTCCTTTCCCAAAAGTTTACATAAGGCTTAGGCATTCAAGGACTATCAAGGCACTCAAGTGGGAGAAAAGCTTTGCTTTTCTTCAACAATTTACATGTCTTTCAGGCATCTATTGAGACAAAATTGTCTTCAAAACAGCTGTCACTTCCAAGAATTCTCCTTCTTGTATCTCTTTTTAACTTTTCCCACATGCGAAACACACGCCGCCTTGGACGGCCCGATTCCGGAAACGTTTCTCCTGGATTTTGGGCCTTCCTTCTTATGGAAAGTTATACACACGCAAAGGATTTATATGGAGCATAATTTTAATTTTTTTCCTGCAGAATTATTGTGCCGTAATATATTTTTCTGTAGAAATTTTGTGCCGTAAATTATTTTTCTGTAGAAATTTTGTGCCGTAAAATATTTTCATGTAAAAATTTTGTACCGTAAATTATTTTTCTGTAGAAATTTTGTGCCGTAAAATATTTGCATGTGAAAATTTTGTGCCGTAGATTATTTTTCTGTATAAATTTTGTGCCGTAAATTATTTTTTTGTATAAATTTTGTGCCGTAAATTATTTTTATGTATAAATTTTGTGCCGTAAATTATTTTGATGTAGACATTTTGTGCCGTAAAATATTTTCATGTGAAAATTTTGTGCCGTAAATTATTTTCCTATTGATGTTTTGTGCCGTAAATTATTTTCCTATTGATGCTTTGTGCCATAAATTATTTTGTAGAAATTTTGTGCCGTAAATTATTTTTCTAATGATGTCCTGTTCCGTAAATTATTTTTCTACTGAATTTTTGTGGCGTAAATTATTTTCTTGTTGAATTTTCGTGCCTAAGAAGTTTACCGTGTACAATTTTTGTGCTGTAAATTATTTTCTTGTTGAAATTTTGTGCCTTAGAAACCTTTCCGGTAGTATGTTTGTGGCGTCGAAATATTTTCTGGAGATTATGTGTGCCGTTGAAATATTTCCTGTATAGTTGTTTGTGCCATAGAAATATATTTGCGCGCGAAAACCATTTGCTATGGTTTTTATATGTAGAAATGTTTTGATGTTTCTGAAGGGAATTTTTGCTGTGAAGTATTTTGCTGTTGGAATTTTTCACTGTGGAAAGTGTGAGAACTCCGTGGAGAAATGAATGAAACGGAGCAGAGAAGGGACGGCGGGAGAAAAGAAACATATGTAAAGACTGAATTATGCAGGGCATGGGAGGTGTTAATAGAGGACTTATGACATGCCGCTAATTTATGCGGAGCTCATGGCTATTTCTTCCGCTCTGTGTTACCATGCCGGCTTCCCTTTCAATTTTCCCTTCCTCTCTGGGTTCCTTCACCTGCAGGACTTTCACCTTTCTCATTTATAATCCCGCATGCCTTTTCTATTTTGTATTGTACTCTGCGGCTTCTTCTTCTTTGTGCGCCACTTCCAGCGGACCATCTTTGTGTTTATCCGGGCTTTCACCTTTTTGTATTGCGATGCAACTTGTTTTCTTTGGGTTAATATACTTTGCCATTTCTACGTTTTTTCATTTGTATTTCTTTCTTTTCCAATGTTTTTATTTGTATTTCTATGCAATTTCCCCTATTTGTCTATAGTTTATATGCCGTTTTGGATTTTTCCCGCTTTTTCTAGACGCTTTATTCTTGTTTCTAATTTTGTGGTTCACTAACCAACTTTTCACCGAAATATTTTTCACATTTTGTGTGCTTTCCCTTAACTTTCACTTTGCTTTTACCGGGTTTTAAACACACTTTCTCCAATCTTTCACTTTGCTTTCACTGGATTTTAAACATACTTTCTCCACACTTTCACCATACTTTCTCCAGGTTTTACGTACTTTCTCCTGACTTTTACAATGCTTTCTCTGCATTATTTACACCTGTCCTAACTTTCTACGGGATTCTCCATCAATTAAAATTACTGTAAATCAATGTTTTAGATCCATTTTTTATATTTCCCAATTTTTTTGAGCATTTTCCAGGACCAATTTGCATGAAATCTCGAATAGTGTGGACCTAATACTTAATACAAATCCGAAAGAAAATCTCTGAGCTACAACGATGACCCCTTGGACATAAAAATCCGTGGGATACTCTCCCATATGTCAATTAGGACCGTAGTTTATTTGCCGGTCGGATCTCCACGCCCTGAAAATCCTCTCTTGAGGGGCAAGATAAGCTTCTCTTGGTCCTCATGATGCCAACAGCTCTTTCCACTGTTTAAATTATATTACACCGTACTACAAAATTGTAGAAAATAATTTGGTCGTTGAAGATTTTTTATAATACATACAGGTAGTATATATTTTTTAAAGGAATTTGTTTTTAAACATTTAGGAAAATAAACAGAATTTTGTGTTAAAAAATTAATTTAAAAATTTGTCCCCAAATATGAAATTTTTCCCCGATAAGAATTGTCTAGAAAACAACGAGATTTCTTCATATTTAAATTGAATTATGCGTTTATGATTCCCCCAAAAAATCCACTGCTACCAAAAGTTTCCCTTCTCCTCCCGAGTTGTTTTTCTGTAGGAAAAAAGAGAAAACCTGTTTTCACACGGTTTCTTTTTTCTTTTGATTGGCAAAAAGGGCCGTAAAACTTACTGGAGGCTACTCGGGAGGAGTGCGAATTAAATTGAATTTACGACCAACTGACGTTAAGCTTTCCCCTGGGAGGAAGCAATTGGTGGGAAGTTTCAGTTCTGCCGGAGAAAATTGGAGGGAATTGCAAATACCTTGTACTCTTTTAATAGGGAATGAATAAGAGTGAGAAGTCAAGGAAGACGTGTGTGGGATTCCTTTGAAGGTATTAGTGCTAATTTTCTTTCCTTCCCCTCAACTCCATTCTTCCTCCAATTCCCGCACTTACCTCTCCAATTCTCACTCTTTCCTCAGAATTTTCTTTTTAAATTGTCTCTTTTAATTTTCTACAAATAATTTCCCTATACTGTCACCAAATTTTCTCACTAATTTTTTAAAACATTTCGTCCTTTATTTAAACATTTTCTATTTAAATTTTCTAAAAACTTTTTCCTAAAATTTTCTCCTTAAATTTTCTATTCTCCTAAAATTTTCTAAAAACTTTCTCCTAAAATTTTCTAAAAACTTTCTCCTAAAATTTTCTCCTTGAATTTTCTAAAAACTTTCTCCTAAATTTTGTAAAAACTTTCTCCTAAATTTTCTGCTTAAATTTTCTAAAAACTTTCTCCTTAAATTTTTTTTTTCTTAAATTTTCTAGAAATTTTCTCCGTAAATATTCTAAAATAATGTTCCTTGTAAAATTGTCTCTTTTTAAATTTGTTGCTTTTCATGAAATTCTCGCTTTTATTTGAATTCTCGCCCGCTGTTTAATTTTCCCGCCAAATAAAATAATCAATTTTCCTTTCCCCTTTCCCAATTGATTACTTCCCTTTGTTTCAATGTAAAACAAAGGGAAATTGTCATGAAAAATTGTCGAATTCTCGTGATTATGGAAGTTTCCATAAATTACGCAAAGGGGAAGAAAAAATTGAGCATATGAGAATATGCATAACAAGGTTAAAGCACGGTTCGTTGGTTCCTCACAGAGAGAGAGAGAGAGAGAGAGAGAGAGAGAGAGAGAGAGAGAGTTAGACAGACAGGCACACACTACTTGGAGGGCGAGAAACGTAAAAGACATAGCGAGGATTCAGTGGAAGGGAAAGGAATTCATTTGCTAAATTAACTCGCTATTTCGTCATGATCATGCAAACATCAGCGTGTATAAAGATAGGGAGAAATGATAAAATATTTGGAGACACTTATTGTTTTTCGTTCCCTTTTCGAATATAGCAGAAATATTATAGGGATTTTTTTGTTTCGGAAAACGGAATGATGTGTGTACTATACATAGTATATGTACATATGTGTGTAAAGAAGGAACGACTTGCTAAATAAGAGCGGGCAGACAATAAAAAAATGTTGTTGCGTGTGTTGAATTCTGAATGCGTGAATAATTCTTCAGTTCGCTCGACTCTCCGTTTGAATGCCTGGGACATGCAATTATTTAAATGTGATTCATTCAGAAAATAAATTTCCATTAGGTCATTGCGTCAGGGCTATGTACCGGGCGCCTCAGAAAATAATATTCCATATTTCCCTCATCTCCTCCTCTCCTAAATTGATACTTTAAATAATGGCTTCGTCTATACTGCACCATATAGTTCATTTTTCATTTTTTCCCGCCGCTCCTTCCATCTTATTTATGACTTCATTCCTTCAAAATCTTCTCAAGGTGTCTTCTCCTCCTTAAATGGGAATTAACATTTCGCATTATTTCCTGAATACAATATTCTTTTCCTGAATTTTTCCGGGGATCCTCTTTGAAATTCAGGTTTTGGCGCGTAAATTTAAATGCTGTTCCGTAAATTTAAATTTAAAGCTTTTGTAAATTTAAATTTTGGTGCGTAAATTTAAATTTAAATTTTGGCGCGTAAATTTAAATTTAAATTTTGGCGCGTAAATTTAAATTCAAATTTGCATGTTATTCTTAGAATTTAGGAGTGCTGAATGAATTTAAATTAGGATAACAAACCTATTAAAAATGATAATGTAATGTTACAAATGGTGGAGGTGCTTGAATACAAAAATTAAAAAAGTCTCCCAAAAATTCAAATTTATCGTAAAAAATTCCTAAAAAATTCAAATATAGCGTAAACAATTCAAATTTAAATATCTTTGTCAGCAGAATGAAAATGCCGGAAGCAGATTGGCAGAGTGAGGAGGAGATCCATGGAAATGATAAAAAACCGAGGACTCATGAATGATCCAATATGACGCAACAACTTGTAAATTTATGACCAAGGATAAACAATTCAGTCATCCGGAGATCCTCTGCTGCCTTGTGAAGATGAGACGATCGGAGTGAGTGAGCGAGGAGGAGGCCGGGGAGGTGGAGGAGGAGTGTGGTGATGATGGTGGGAAGTGAGAGGAGACGGAGCGTAATTCTATTTTCCCTTTCTCTCACAGAGTCATCACAAACAATATTCATATTGTGTTTACATTCTGTGTCTCGCACTCCCCCGCCTTAAATTACCTAAAATAGAGGAACAGAGAGAGAGAGAGAAAGCGAAAGAGAAAGATAGAGAGAAAGCGCAAGCCGCATTGCTTTACATCAGCCGCCCGTGTGTCTCCTCTTCCGAGACACTTGAGCTCCGAGGAGGCGGAAATTTCTCCAAGCTAATTCCTCCATATAGAAATAATATTATACATACATATACATATGTAGATACATACATATATAGTGCATGGATAGGCCCCGTAGTATACATTGTATAGTATATTGTATATATGCAATAATGTCCTCAAGAGCCGCCTAATTTTTTACAACTTTCCCCCACTCATCATCATCTGATTACCAGGCTTTGATATTTCAAATCAAATTATTTTTCATCAACACATCACTCGACGCGCCGCTCTGAGCACGATGAGTTGTCCCTTGCTTACCCAAACACACATATGTACACTCCATGGGCTTCTACGAGAGTTTCTATGTTTGTTATATTATATGTTTGCTGTTGTTGATATTTACATTTTTAAGGGCACTGATGTTAAATATGTATATTGTATGTATTTACATTGGAGAAAGGTCAACACACTATGTATATTGCATGGGTTCAAATAGGAGAAAGTTCAAAGCGACTTGTATATTCCATGTATTTAAATGGGGAAATATTCAAACATATAAATATCACTTGTATTTACATATAGGTGAAAGTTACATTATATGTATATTACATGTATTCATATAGGAGAAAGTTCCAGTTTATGTGTATTACATGTATTTATATAGGAGAAAGTTCAAAGTTATTTACATTACACGCATATAAATGGAAGAAAGTACAACAACAATATTATTGTGTATATTTTATTTAGAGAAAATTCAACGCCTTGTTTGTTACATGTATTTAAATCATCAGAGAAAGCCCGAACATATGTATATTACATGTATTTAAATGGGAGAAAGTCCAAACATATGTATATCACATGTATTTAAATGGGAGAAAGTTCAAACATATGCATATCACATGTATTTAAATAGGAGAAAGTCCACCAACAATAAAATCACACGCATTTAAATAGGAGAAAGTCCACAAACATATAAATCACATGCATTTAAATAGGAGAAAGCTCAAAAACAAGTAGATATGTAAATTCCAGGTAAATAAACCAAAAAAATGGGAAAATTAATTTGTAGACCATGGAATCAAATGGGAGAAATTCCATAAATATTTGTATTTCAATAGAAACTGAAGCCCGGGAAAGCAGAGGAAAGTAAATTCTTGATGAACTTAAATAGAGGGAAACCCTGCGGAAGTACGTACGTCGGGTGTAGTTAAATGGGAGAATCCGTGGTTTTCACGGAATACATATATATGTATTCTTTATATCTATAAATGTCCGTATCCTACGTATACGTACATATATGTATAGCGTCCTTATACGAGGAAAGAGAGCTTCCTCAGGAGATTAAGTCTTTGTGGGAATAGTCGGGGAAGAAGACGAGAGAGAGAGAGAGAAAGGAGAAGGGAATAACAAGGTAAATTGGACTTAAATGCTCCGCTCTCCGTCTCTCCCGCTCCTCCGTCCGTGCGGGAAATTTATATAGATCTCCAGAGTGAAGCCTGCCTGACAGAAGCCGAATCTTGGCTCATATTTCCGAGTTATCGGGAAACTAAGTGTCAATTTAGCAGACAATAGCTCCGCTCTTTATTTGAGTCGAGGAAATTATGAGGACGGGCTTGACACACACACACACACACACGCAAGGGAGAAACAGACGGAGAGAGAGAGAGAGAGAATCCTACAGCACACAACCCCTGAACCCGCCGCCACGCACTCCGCCACCACCCAAGGGATGAATAAAGTGCAAATTTTTGAGCGCATAATGTCCCGTAATTGATCAGAACATCCGACTCTCCTTCCCCAGCTTTCCCCATATATATTTACACAATCCTTCGTATGTTTTTTTATTCCGCTCTCGCACCGATTCCCGCTCCATTTCTACCAATTCTCACCGATTTTCACATCTCCACATTTATTTAATATGTACGTCATGTAAGTATGTATATACATAATTTATACATATGTATGTATACATACAAGCATACTCTACTATACATCCACTCTCCTTTCACATCCCAATATTTCCCTCAATCCAATTCTCCTCTCATTTCTCTCTATTACTCTACTACTATTTCCACGCTCTTCTCTCAGTCTCCACCTCCGTCGCCCTTCATACCTTCTTATGACACAAATTTCTCTTCTATTTCCTCTGAAACATTTTTTTTACATTTTCATTTTTGCACACATACGCACGCACATGACGTTTTTTATTCTAGACCCATATATTGGCTAGCACAACTCTATGCTTATTAGCTCTCCCTTCCTGTGTCTTATTCGTATTGGGGCATGTTTTCGGGACATTGGGAAAGAATATTTGAAAAAATTGTATGAAATTCCATTCATTTTATGAAAGTTAGGAGCACATTTTTGGGGAATTGGGTAAGAAATTTATAAAGTTTATAAATTTTGGCGAAATTTTCCGGAATTAAAAACAAATTTTGGAAAAATTGGAAACAAATTTGGAAGATTGGTGTTAAGAAATTCAGGAAAAATTGGAAACATAAATTTGGAAGATTGGTTAAGAAATTTATGAAAAATTGTGAAGAATTTTCTTGAAAATCGGGAAAACATTTCCAAAAAATTAGGAACAATTTTCTAAAAAAATTGGGAAGAATTTTCTAAACAATTGGGAAGAATTTTCTAAAAAATTGGGAAGAATTTTCTAAAAAATTGGGAATAATTTTCTAAAAAATTGGGAAGAATTTTCTAAAAAACTTGGGAAAACATTTCTAATAAATTGGGAAGAATTTTCTGGAAAACTGGCAAGAATTTCCTGAAAAATTTTGAAAACATTTCTAAAAAATTGGGAAGAGTTTTCTAAAAAATTGGGAAGAATTTTCTGGAAAATTGGAAAAACATTAATACAAAATTTGGACACAAGGTCTGAAAACTAGGAAGAAATTTTGAGGGCCTTGGATAGAAATTTGAAGAAAATTTGGAAGAAATTTCAGGAAGATTGAGAAGAAATCTGTAGAAAATGAATCATAAATTTGGGCAAAATGAGAAAGAAATAGCGGAATGTTGGGGGGAAATAAGGAGAGACTGGGGGAAGAAAAGTAAGGGGAAAAAGAGGAAAAATCCCAAAAAAGGTTTAATTTTGCCGTTTGTTCATCAAGGCTGCTGTGCTATATTTGGGAAAAAATGCCAGACGGGCTATAGATGTATGTAGGAGGGAGGAAGTAAAAAATGCAGAGGACTCCTCGTGTGTGCAGTTCGCGGCGGGGAAAAAAATCCTCCTCCACGTGCTCACAAGAGTTCAATGGAATCGGAGTAAAAGGAGCGTCTGGAAAAAGAAGAAGACGGAGAAGAAGCCGAGACAAGAGTGAGGGGTTGTTGGCATCTCGAATTCTCCTCCGTCTATTCAAACTCAACTCCTCCTGTTACATCTACACGCCACACGCTTTTTTGAGTCCATGCGGAAATTCTTCCCTCAACTCCTCATCCTTCCATTCATCCGTATTTTCCCTCCAATTTGTTATTTTTCCTTATCACTCCAGCCTCCTTTGATTAATGGACGGAGGGTAAATAGATTTGATGGCTCAAGGAGGATGATAAGGTGTAGAGAAAATACTTTCTTAACTCTGAATCAACAGCCAAAGTTTTTTCTCGGGTTAAATTCCCATAATGATTGACAGGGAGAGACACGTTCCGGGATCCCGGATTTCTGCCGGCAATTCCGGCTGAGCAAATATTTTCCCATTTTTTAGCCATGTCTCTTCATATCCTTTTATCCCTGTGGTTCCTCTTTTTAATTTTGGCTTTTGTGTCAATTCTGTATTTATTTCTGAATTTAGTGTTAATTTTGTATTTATTTTTGTATTTTGCATTATTTTTGTATCAATTTTTGTATTAATTTTTGTATCAATTTTTGTATCAATTTTTGTATCAATTTTTGTATCAATTTTTGTATCAATTTTTGTATCAATTTTTGTATCAATGTTTGTATCAATTTTTGTATCAATGTTTGTATCAATGTTTGTATCAAATTTTGTATCAAATTTTGCATTGTATTTTTTCCCACAAATTTAAAATATTTTGACTCTCCAAATGTATGTAAAAATCCCGGGAAAAATGTGGGAATTGGTATTTATATGCTGGACGAAAGAAACCTGAGCGGATTGGGATTATACAGATTTGGTCCAGTATTTTGATGTAATACTACTGGATGTGTGTACATACATATAAGTGCGTGTGTCTTTGTGTGCGTTGACTTGTTGGTGGAAATAACAAGGAGATTTTGCTCTCTCTCTCTCTCTCGCTGCGTGTGACCTAAACCCTTTAGAGTTGGAAGATTAAGGAGTTGTTTTGTCTCCTTTATATATATAAAAGCTCCTCTGTTTCTATCTTCTCCAGCGATTTTCCCTTCCGATGCTCTTCTTTTCCTACTACTATACTTTTCCTTTTTTTCTTCCTCTATGGCTCATAAGTAAGTGAGTAAACTAAAATACATGGAGATACATATACATAGATATCACAACATCCTCATCGTCCATGTGTTTGTGGGGGAATTTCCGTGATTTCATCAACTTTTGATCTTTTTTTCTTCCTTTTCTCTCTCTCTCTCTCTTTACTTATTACGTCGCTATATTTCCTTTTCCCATCCCATCCTTACTATATCCCTGACATTGACTCTCAGAATGTGTCTCCTCTCCTTAAATTTCTCATTGTTGTCCTTGTTTTTGTCATCCTCCGCACTTTTTTGTCATGTGGATGGAATTGTCACCAAGTGTATCACAAGGATTTTCTTTTATGGCCCTGCCACTGCTGCGTCTCAAAACAAGAAGCTCCAGCATTTCACATACACACAATTCTCACACACACACATACACAAACACCGGCACTCCTGGATTGATTTTTATTTAATTTCCCCTTTTTTTCCCTTTTTTTTCTTCTTCTTCTTCGTCTTCGTCTTCGTCTCTTTCTGATTCTATTCCTCATAGTCTTCCTCGTTGTTGTAGTTGTCCAGATAGTTACTTACTTACTTACTTACTTTACTCTTGCTACTGCTCCCGATGATTTCCCTCTTATCCTCAGACTTTTCCTCTTTCCCGCTCTTATTTCTCTCTCTCTCTCTCTCTCTCTCTCTCTCCATTATTGACAGACACAATCTCCTGACATACGCTAACATTTCTGGGTCAATTTTATCCAATCATCCCATTTCCCCAAGTTTCCCTGCCAATTCCTTCCTAGGTATTTTTTTTTACTTTCTGGCGGCGGGGCGACCGGAGAATTCCCTGAGGGAACTTCACGTCCGTTAAGTTTTCGACTCTTTTTCTGATTTTTTTTGACTCTTCGCTTATATTCCTATTTTGATTTATTAAAGGAATTAAGGACTATTCCTGTAATTTTTGGGAAATTCCTTTTCATAGATTTTTTGCAGGTTTTTCATTTACTCCCTCGCAGCCATTTTGATTTCATATATTTTCAGTCATCAAATTTTAAATTACCTAAATTACTTACTTCCAAATTTAAATTATTCTAAAACTTTTTTTCCTAAATTTAAGTTATTTTAAAATGAATAATAAATAATTAAACTATTAATAAACTAAATTATGTACAAACTTGATATTCTCAAGGCGCCCCAAAAGAAATGTGAGCATCACCTCAATAATTTACAGAGCTGTCCAAAATACATGGTATTTTAAATACATGTATCGTAAATACGTATTTTAAATACATTTTTGTATT
>JAQGAK010001929.1:0-24930 GCA_034696945.1 Lipothrix lubbocki
AACTCAATTTCAATTTTGTTAATTTCCCGCATTTTAATATTTTTGTAATTTGAATGGAATGTCAGGAATGACATGACTGCCAACGTATGTGCGGTAGCCAAGGTCCTTCAACATTAGGGGAAAACGCGACAACAGTCATGTAGCATGTGGAAAGGGGGAAAATAGCACTTTTGCACAGGGAAAATTCTGCAAAACTAACATAGCGCTTTTGCAAATTAGCTGAAAAAAAATGAGCACCTATGCTGGTTTAACCGACGATATGCTGTTCATTTTTCTAACGTGCAGAGATCCTTTCAGCTCTTGTCACTTATATCACAAAAGTTTGACACACATTTGAAATTTAAATTATTGTGAGTTACTAATTTATGTTTCTTCAATGTACACTCTTGATTAAATTCTTCAGGGCATGAGTCACACTTGTAGCGAAATCCCTCGTGAATGGTCCGTTTTGGTGATGAACGGCTTCTTTGTAGTGCTCCAAATGTAGCCATGTAGCAAAATGTTTTCGGCTGATTGGACATTTGTGACCATTTTTGTGGCCCAGGTGGGTCAAGGAAACTACTGGAAGATTGTGATGTTGTGCATAATGAATACAGAGATGTTCAAATGACTCGCAAGTGAGATGGGACTCTTTACAAGTTGGAGTCTGAGCTGTTGAAGATATTTCCACTGATTTGAGTATTAGGACTTCTACTTCAACATTCTGCGTAGACGGGGTGGGTAGATTTGTACGCGATACCTGAACATGCTCTTGGGAACTATCAATGAAATTTTGCAACTGTTTGTTGTTATTTCTGTTGCTTTTAAACTGCACCAAATCATTGTCTTCATTTGTTGATTTTCGTTTGGCTTGATCGTTTGCTGATTTCGATTTATATTGACTCTCATAAATCTCCACCCGAGTTTCATGGGGTTCCTTGGTTGTGCGTATAGCTTTTACAGTGGATATAGTTTCCGCATATGATTTACTATATGTAGGCAAATAACCATTGTTACTACTGTTCCTATAATGTTCTTGACATTTGTTCAGCGTTGGTTCCCCAGGGATTGCTAAATGCTTCTGGAAATAGCGCAGCAGAGGAAAATTTTTCAAGCAGACTTTGCATTGATAGCAATGTGTGGGCTTCGATCGTCGGACAATTTGAGGAATTACACATTTTTTAAAAATTGCATTTGGTGGTTGATTGTTTTTAACTTGACTCGTGGCCTCGTCATCATCCTTCTCATCATCAAGTAGTATCACCTCAGGCTCTATTTAAATTTTCCCCATTGCCACGGAGAAAACTGGGAGGTTACATCACATTGTGCGGAACTCCGTAGTGAACTTGAAATTTGTTTGTTCAAACATCCTGTTCGTTCGAGAATTTCTTACCGCAAATTTTGCGCATTGGCAAACTTTGCTGGAGCTCATTTGGGTTGTGTGGTGTCACCTGGGAATAACATATGGATAAGGTGGAACGACTTGACTGGACCAGACTTTTTAGCCACATGTGCAGCTTTGCTAAACACTCCTTTTCGTTTGTTCGGGATTCGTTCCATGGGGATCACTAAATGCTCCTGCAATTGTTTAATATGAAAAAATATAGGAAACTTTGGATTACGGTATGACAAAGTTTTTAATATATGGCTTTTTGCATTTGGGACATAATTTGTACTTACGTATGTAATTACTATGAAACTTACATTTGGACGGTGCTTTATATAATAAATTGTTTCCTTATTTTCATTACTTTTGTGTGGCCAGGACACCTCTGGCTCAATTTTATTGTTCTACAAGACCATAGCAGCATTACGTGGATCTCTACTTTCATTTTGTGGTGAGTGCAAGGAGGAGGCTAAAAGCTTCTCCAAAACTTTCTCAGCTTCAAATTACTTTGAACAGAAATCGCATTGGTGACGCATGTTGTCAAATGGTGGACAATCTAAAAAAAAATATTTCAAACTTTTTAGTATTTTTCAATAGTAGAGTTTTTGGTTGAAAAGAAGAGAGTATACATATTATGTGCCCTGTTGAAGTTTTGGGTCAACGTTCGGGTCCAATAAACATACTTGCAGGAGTAGGTTCATGTTCGTGTATCAGCACAATCCACACACCAGAATCACGAGTTTACGGGACAGTCGTGCTGAAGTAGCAAACGAATGTGAAATTTTAGGTCATGATCAGGCTCATAAATCACAAAATTAAAATTACGTTATCACGAACTTGATTTTTGCATGTTGGTTCACCTACCGTTAGAAGGATATTTACAGAAATAACATAACTGACGCAACGTTTTCCTGTAAGTTATTATATGTACATATAAGTTTGAAAATAATAATAAAATTATATGCTCACTTGCATTACCACAACCTCAGTTGAAATGTTGGTTTAAAATTAAAATGCTGTCAAATGTCGTTTAAAATGTTTTGCTTGTAATGTTTTGCTGCAATGTGTCCAAGTTTTAACTTCAAAGTCAAATCTTGTGCGCGTGCGTCCGGTTCCAAGTTGTAGGGATTGTAGGATTTGGCGCAGGCAATAGGCACTGGATATAGTGTTCACGTCTCTATTTACAGTATTGATTATCCTAGGCATCTTAGGTACGAGGAGCATTCAACTTATTAAGTTCTCATAATTTTATTACAATTTTGCAACAATTATTTATGTAAAAAATATAATTTGCATGTATACTAGTCACTTAAGACTACAAAGCTGTCACACTGAACTCTCGCCATAAAAGAACGCTATGAATCACCAAAATCAGTCTCTTATATACGGATTATCTTATAGAGAGAGCTAGTGTGCATATAACTATGTATGATATGTGGGCCCAAAATCTCTTTTACAGAGAGAGTTCTCTTATATGGAGATATCTTATGGCGAGACAGTGTACAAGCTGAGTTCTTAATAGCGCAACTCAATAGCGAAATTTGAGGTCCAACAACGTTTTTTTAGAATTTATTGCACAAAAACGTCAATTTTAGCAAGAAAAATAATTTCCTAAATTATTTTTATCTATTTTTGGTAACCTGGTCAAAATTGAAAGTAACTCAGTAAAAATTGTGAAAATTATGTTAAAAACCACAAAATAAATCCAGAATAAACAGAAAATGGAGAAACTGTGGATACAAATCACGAAAAACACGAAATTTCGTCATTAAATTACCCAAATACCGTGAAAAATCGACTGTAATTTTGCGTGAAATGGTCCCAGCCCTAGGTATAGGTCTATAATTTTTAGAGCAAAAAAAAAGTTTTAGTTATTTTTTAAGCATAGTTTTTATCCGCAAAAAGGGATATATAATATGATGATACATGCCCCGTGTTTCTTGAAAGCAGGGTAAAAATACTGGTGCACATAATCGATTTATTATTTGAACTCCGACGGTGTAAAATTTAATAAAAATATGACTGCTCAAAAGGACATAAATAAATATGGTTTTTCTCGTAACGTCAGATCAACACGATTTTGTTTAGGTTTTGAGGACAATATGTACATATTTTTCAAAGCAAATACATACTATTTGTACGAACGAAGCTAATAATTTACGTTGTACATAGTAAGTATTTAAGCTTGCAGAAATCGTTTTGGACACACGTCAATATAATCTTAGTGCTCTCTAAATTTGTCTTGCGTGAATTTGCCCTGCGTCTTTTCTTTACCTGCTCAATTGACTACAATTTGTTTCGGCCCAAATCACAAATGAACCTTGAATTAGTTGTGCGGCGTTGGCGTATGTTGCCCTAAATTGCCAAAACACTTAACTTATTGTTAGACTAAGTTAGACTACATTTTCATTTTCAACAAGGCCTGTGAACTTTAGATTTATGCAGACTTAAACTACTAGGAGAAAAGAATTCTTTTTGACAAAAGGCACACTTTTGCCGATAGCCTTCGTGCATAACGAGTTTGTGTTCTTGCAAGCTCTGCATTCGCACAAAACCTTTTTGACATAAGTCACATTTATAGCGAATTCGTTCATGATCTAGTATTTTGTGAATGTCCACTTGCAACATTGAGAAAAATCTTTTGGAACATAAATCGCATTCAAATGGATTTAGCTCGTGCTTTTCTCTCTGTAATAATTGTTGTTGTTGTGAGCTTGGATAACCGTTGCTTTCTTTTAGACCAACAATGTTTTGACTGCCCTTTTGAATTTTGTGAACTGCCAATGTATGACGCCGTAAGTTAGCGCTCCAAATAAATTCTTTTGCACAGACGTCACACTTGTACCGCAAACCTAGGTGCACCGATCGTTTGTGTTCTTTTAAACGGTCAGCTCGCGTAAACATTTGCTGACACAAGTCACATTTGTGCCGATGACCCTCGTGTTCGATTCGTTTATGTGTTCTCATGTATTGCATGCTTGCATATTCTTTTTGGCATAAGTCACATTTGTAGCGAATTCCTTCATGAACTGCTAACTTGTGAACGTTCCTGTTTGACACTGAGGAAAATCTCGTGGAACATATATCACATTCCAAGGGATTTAGCCCGTGAGCAGATAGTTTGTGACTCGTCAAATGATGCTTTGTATAGAATTCTTGTTTGCAGAGGCTGCAGGTGTGCCAATCTTCACTAGAATGTTGTTCATTTTGTAATTTCGGTTGTTGTTCTGAGCTTGGAAAACCCTTGCCTTCGTTTAGACCAACAATGTCTTGGGTGCTCGTTAGAATGTTGTTGTGAACAGCTAGTGCATGATTTTGTAAAAGTTTTAGAGATGAGAATTCACAATTGCAAATATGGCACTTTTGAGGGTTTTGAGTGTGTGCAATTGTTATGGGTTTTTTCATCAGTCTGAAATTTTTACATTTTTTTGAGCTGACTTTAAATTTATCAGCAGTTATTGGTTTCTTAGCATTGATTTTTCTGTAAGCATCGTTTCCGGAATTTTGTTTATTTGTAACTCTTCCTCCATTCTTGACACCTCTAATGGAGCTTTTCGCAGCAACTTTTAAGTTGTATCGCATGTAAGGAACACAGCTGCGTTTATGTTTAGCCCAATAGTGATAACTGGGGAATTTGTGTTGGCAAATATAGCATTTGAAACAATTTTGTTTATTGTCTTTCTTCATGACATTCTTCCATCTCAGGTTGAATGTATTTATTTGTGGCGGAATTGGAGAATATTTGTTATGCGTTGCATATTGAACCGACAGCTGTTCAACGGAAGTTGCGTTTTCAGCTCTTGGAGCTGCTGCTTGTGTGTCCAGTACTGGAGTATCTCCAAAAATTTCTACGTTTACTGGTTTAGAATAACTGTGTCCACAATTTAACGGATTTTGCTCGGTGTGATTCTTGTTAACAATAATTATTTTTTCGTTACATTTGGTGGCGATAATCATGATTTCTTGATCATTGTCATTGTATCCTGTTGAGACTCCGCTGTCCGTAAGACTAGGTTGGTCACTGTTTTGAGCAGAATTCGGCAAGCTTAGTGGGTGATTAACAGAATTTGGTTGTTGTTTCATTCGTTGGTCATCGGGATGGATTTCCCTTAGGAGATTTTCTTCGAGATTTTCATTAGTTTTGCATGCTGCTTTTACGAGTAATTTCGATAAACTCGCCTTAAAATTAGTAATTACGCTCAATATTTGCACGTCTTCGTCGTCGCCGTCTTTGTCGTTAGAGATTTGTTCCGTTTCTGGTGTATCTACTCCTGTCGTACAAAATTTATCGAGTGTGGACACATAACCATTTGCAATACTTGCAGTATAATATTCCTGACATTTATTCGGCAACTCTTTGTTTGGGGTTGTAAAATGCTTCCGCAAATAGCGTAACATAGAGAAACGTTCAGAGCAGAATTTGCATTGATAGTAGTCGATTTTCTGTCTTGATGGCTTTATAATTTTAGGGATGACCGAGTAATTGAAATTTGAATTCGATGGCTGTTTGGAAATGTTGGAAGTTCGAACATTTTGGTCATTCTCCTCATCATCCAGTCTTATCAGCTCTGGCCGAATTGTAAATGTGTTTAGGATTATAATATTCAAACTTTCATCTTTGCTTATTAGATCTTCTGTTGCGTGAGAGGAAGTTGCGGATTTAGACGAAATGTTTTCGGCTTCAGATTCTAAAGAATCCATGTTTGACTGCTGGTGGAAATTTTTGAAGCAAAATCAGTCTGAAAGCAAGGAAAAGTAAATACGGTTGATAGTACTTAAGTATACACACGTGCATATGTATGTATGTATGTGTAACTTTGAAATATAAAATTAATAAGGTATATAATAACTACCACAGTTGTTATAACTAGTTTTATTTCACAAAGACTCGGGAATACCTTTTATAGTTATATACATAGTTTTTTTTTCGTTCAATATTGTTTGTGAATTTCTTTGTATCATTTTGAATGTTTGATAACGTTAATTAAAAATGTAAGTATAGAAAGGTATCAAATGAAGAATAATAAGTTCCAGTCCAAAGAAAATTACACATTATATGATAATTAGAAACATGCAATATATACTCAAATTGTTGCAGAAATGCTTATTTTACCCATGGAAACGACGCAATAAATACTTATTGTAAATACTTATTGTATTGTAAATATGTACATATACACGTCAGACTTTACAATGGATTTTTCGACTGCTTAGGGATTCTGGTGGTGTTGGAATCCTGGTGGCTGGTAGTTCTCATTCAGCCTGATCAGCTCAGGTTCAATTGTAAATACATTTAGGATGACATTATTCCTACTCTGATCTTCGGTCATTGTATCTTGTTCTTGGTTAGCGGAAGTCGTTCGTTTACACCCACTGTATTTGTATTTAATTTCTAAAGGATCCATCTTGCACCACTGCTCCCGTAAACTTTGAAACAAAAGTTAATCTAAAAGAAAGGAAAATTATAAACGTTTGTTAGTTAAATATCAATGCATTTAAGGTTTCGAAGTACACTGGACTTATGTGGTATACATAACAAACGGAAACCCGGATGAATTAGGGCGCTAATTTATTCTGCTCTGAATTTTTGTTAGTTTGACCATGTGATATATTATTTATATATAGTTAAACTGATTGGTTAAAACTGAATTTCAATGCAAGCTCAGCTATGGAAGACTTTGATACAATAACCAGAATAGAAATTTTCTTTGCTTGCAGTATGATTGGCATGTATTGATTAGCTTGTTGTGTCCAGACCTTTGCCAGCGCCGTCTGCGGCATAGCTCGGCGAACTCATGAGTTCTGAGTTCGGAACTCGAACTCAAGCCACATTCGAGTTCCTATTGTACCAGGGATGAGTGCGAGTTCCTTTTGAATTTTGGGTAACACTCAATGTGATGCTAATATCCGTTTTGGTATTAATGGAACTCAAGAGGCTGAGTGCGAGCTCGGAATTTTGACCTCATTTAACATTTTTAAAATTTTTAAATACGACGCCAAAATTGCTAAATTCATATATTTCCCATTTCCAAGTTCTAAAGGTTATTTTCATGTCCGCATTAATGTAGAAGCTACAAAACCGTGATATTCAGCTATAATTTATGTATAATTTAGGATAAAAACGAGTTAAAACACTTCTTTTAGACATCCTTGTTATGCTTTTAGCCTCGGCGCATGAAATTTTAACTAATAGCCTCTAAGCCGCGCTGAGAGTGAGGATGAGTGCCTATTTGAAAAATTTGAGTCCTTGAGTTCGAGATAATGCATTTCGGGTTCAAGAACTCTGAGTGCGAGCTCGAGTTCGAAAATTTTGCCGGGCTATGGTCTGCAGTCTGCGGTCTCTAGCTGTAAATAAGAAATCTTCTTTCCCCGCTTTCCATTCTCACGAGTCAAGGATTTCTCGAAAGCTTCATGGATACAGAGAGGAATTGTTTTCGTGATTTTGTCCAAAGGTTTTTCCCAGCGCCTTATATTTACTAATGCCTTAAAATTTTAATCTTGCAGTAGGACCACTGGAATGAAATTTTAAATTGTTATTTTTAAGCTACAGCTCATGAATAAATAGACATTTAGCAAGAGTTCCGATAATATTAAAACGCGTTGAGTAAAATTAGGATGGTAATAATATTTGTTCTGTCTTCTCACTGGAAATAGTGGTTTCGTACTCCCACACAATTATACACATGAAACTATAAAATGCTTTTCAAAAAACCCAAATATGTAAACTTAAAAGTTATAGGTCCATAATTTTTAGAGCAAATAATGGTTTTCGTAGTTTTTTAAGCACAGTATTCATCTGCAAAAAAGGATATATAATATGATGATACATGCCCGGTGTTTCTTGAAAGCAGAGTAAAAATACTGGAGCACATAATAGATTTATTATTTGAACTCCAAAGGTATAAAATTTAATAAAGATATGACTGATCAGAAGGACATAAATAAATATGGTAATTCTTGTAACGTCAAATCCACACGATTTGGTTTAGGTTTTGAGGACAATATGTACATATTTTCACAAAGCAAATACTATTTGTACGACAAAAGCTAATAATTTACGTTGTCGTAAGTATTTAAGCTTGCAGAAATCGTTTTGGACACACGTCAATATAATCTTGGCGCTCTCTGAATTTGTCTTGCGTGAATTTGTCTTGCGTCTCTTCTTTAAATGCTCAATTGACTAAAATTTGCTCAGGCACAAATCACAAATGAACCTTCAATTACTTGTGCGGCGTTGGCGTATGTTGCCCTAAATTGCCAAAACACTTAACTTATTGTTAGACTAAGTTAGACTAAATTTTCATTTTCAACAAGGCCTGTGAACTTTAAATTTATGCCGACTTAAGCTACTAGGAGAAAAGAATTCTTTTTGACAAAAGGCACACTTTTGCCGATAGCCTTCGTGCATAACGAGTTTGTGTTCTTGCAAGCTCCGCATTTGCACAAAATCTTTTTGACATAAGTCACATTTATAGCGATCTCTTTCATGAACTAAGATTTTGTGAATGTCCACTTCCAACATTGAGGGAAATCTTCGGGAACATAAAATGCATTTAAATGGCTTTAGCCCGCGTTTTTGTTTTTGTAATAATTGTTGTTGTTGTTCTAAGCTTGGAGAACCGTTGCTTTCGTTTAGACCAACAAGGTCTTGACTGTCCTTTTGAATGTTGTGAACTGCCAATGTATGACGCCATAAGCTAGCACTCCGACCAAATTCTTTTGGACAGAAGTCACACTCGTACCACAAACCATGGTGCACCACTCGTTTGTGTTCTTTTAAAGAGTCAGCTTTCTCAAACATTTTTTGACACAAGTCACATTTGTGCCGAAAACCTTCGTGTGCGATTCGTTTATGTGTTTTCACCTTATATATGCTTGTATATTCTTTTTGACATAAGTCACATTTGTAGCGAATTCCTTCATGCACTGCTAACTTGTGCTTGCTTACGTATTCAACGGAAGAAAATCTCTTGGAACATAAATCACAGTCCAATGGATTTAGGCCGTGAGCAGATAGTTTGTGACGCGTCAAATAACGCGGTCTACAGAATTCTTGTTTGCAGAGGCTGCAGATGTGCCTATTTTTACTAGAATGTTGTTCATTTTTTAATTTCTGTTGTTGTTCTTGTGAGCTTGGAAAACCTTTGCTTTCGTTTAGACCAATAATGAGTTGGGTGCTCTTTAGGATGTTGTGAATAGCTGCTGTATGATTTTGTAAAAGTTTTTGAGATGAGAATTCGCAATTGCAAATGTTACATTTGGTGGCGATGCTCATTCTTTCTTGATCATTGTCATTATATCCTGTTGGGACTCCGCTGTCCGTAAGACTATGCTGGTCACTGTTGTGATTCGGCACGCCTAATTTGTCAATAACGGAGTTGTGTTGTTGTTCCACTCGTTGGTCATCGAGACTGATTTCCCTTAGAAGATTTTCTTCCAGAGCTGTATTAGTTTTGCCTGCTGTTTCCACGAATAATTCTGATAAACTCGCTTTAAACTTTGGAAATACGCTCAATATTTGCACGGCGTTGTCGTCGCCTTCTTCGTCGTTAGGGATTTGTTCCGTTTCTAGCGTGTCTACTCCTTTCGTACAAAACTTATCGAGTTGGGACGCATGACCATTTTTAATACTGGCAGTATAATATTCCTGACAGTGGTTTGGCAACTCTTTGTCTGGGGTTGTAAAATGCTTTCGCAAATAGCGTAACATAGAGAAGCGTTCAGAGCAGAATTTGCATTGGTAGTAATCGCTTTTCTGCCTTGATGGCTTTAAAATTTTAGGAATGACCGAGTCATTAAAATTTTCATTCCGCGGCTGTTTGGAAATGTTGTTGGAAGTTCGAACATTTTGCTCATCCTCCACTTCATCCAGCCTAATCAGCTCTGGCGCAACTGTAAATGTGTTCAGAATTATAATATCCATACTTTCGTCTTCGCTTATCGGATCTTTTGTTGGGCGAGCGGAAGTTGCAGATTTAGACCAAATGTTTTCGACTTCAGATTCTAAAGGATCCATGTTGTACTGCTGGCGGAACTTCTCGAAGGCAAATTTTTCTGAATAGAGCAAGTAAAGTAGCTATAGTTTGAAATAGTCAAATATGCATGGGTTTGTATTTTTGAAGTAAGCGCACATTGGACTCTCGCTATAACAACTGGCGAATTACATTGAACCAAACTATAAAATGCTTAGTACATTTTGGTAACCATGAAACAATGTACATACAACCACAAATGTACAAACTACAAAACACATTCCAGTTCGCCCCAGCAGTCAGCATGCAAACTACAAAATAATGCATTTTGTATCTTACGCGTGTCAAAGAAGAAAATACATTTTAGCTCACTTTGTTGGTGCTCATTTGGGTTGTTGGGTGTCAACTGGGGACGAACGTCACAAAGCCCGCTGATTTGATGTTCTTGTGAAGAATTTTCACTTTTAACAATTTCACATTGTTTGTGAATACTTTTGCTGTTGCTAATACTAACGTAAGGCTGTTGATTTGATTCTTCTATGCCCAGCCGAGTTAGGACTACTTTGGGAAGTTTGTGGACTGTTGCAGAATGAATGCAGAGATGTTCCAGAGAAGCACAAACGAGATGGCATTCTTTACAAGAGGGGGGCCGAGCTGTTGGAAGTGCGTCTACGCCTAATAGCGCTGGGGTAAGGGAGTCAATGTACAGATTTAACGGATCAGGTGAAATTTTGCGGTATGCCTGTTTAGGCTCATGGAACTCGTTTCTGGTTGTCGCGTCTTTAAATTTCGTGACCACATCCAATCCTTTCCCGGAATCATTCGCATTCAGTCCAAACATGTATTGAAAACTGTTGTTGGTAATCCTTTTAGTTGGGAAATGTGGTTCTTCTGTAGTAGAATCAGTCCGTCGACCCTGATTCACGTAGTGATGAGCCCTGGACTTGTGTCGCTTAAAAAATTGCATTTGAGAAAATGTTGGTGCATATAAATTAGTTTTGTTTTGGTTATTGTGGATCTTCGCTTTATGTTGACTTAAACTTCTTGGACATTTAAAGTCTGTGACATAGTTTACAGTTGTAGCGAAAACCATCGTGAGCTACTAATTTATGTTGCTTCCTTCTTTTCAATAGTTTTGTGTAGCCGGGACACCTCTGGCTCAATTTTAATTTCCTCCAAAACCATAGCAGCATAACGTGGATCTCCACTTTCATTTTGTGGTGGGTGCAAAGAGGAGGCTAAATGCTTCTCTAAAATTTTCTCAGTTTCAAATTTCAATGACCAGAAATTGCATTGATGACGCATGTTGTCAAATGGTGGACAATCTAAAAAAACAAAAATATTTAAAACATTCCAGTATTTTTTTAATCAGAATTGTTATCAATGTTGAAAAGAACGAGAGTATTATGTGCTGTGTTCAAGTTCGGTTCAACGTTCGTATATCAGCACAATCCCTACACGATAATTTAGTTTAAGTTGCAGTCGGGCTGAAGTAACAAAATCACATGAGAAGTTCAAGTCATGATGTTGTTCGTGACAAAAATAAAAATGACTTTATCAATAACTTGATTTTTGCATGTTGATCCAGGCAGGAACTGTTAGAAAAGGATCTTTACAGAAATAACACAACTGACGCAAAAATTTCATTTAGGTTATTATATGTGCATATGAGTTAATAAAATATTAATATAATTATATGCTCCCTTGCATTACCACAACTTAAGGTAATATGTGTGTTTAAAGTTAAAATGCTGTCAAATGTTGCTGGAAATGTTTCTGCAATGTTTCTACATTCAAAGTCAAATCTTGTGCGCGTACGTTCGCTTACAAGTTGTATAGGGATTGTAGGATTTGGGGCAGGCAATAGGCACTGGAAATAATGTTTACGTGTCTGTTCGTAGTATTGATTATCCTACGTGTCTTAGGTACGAGGAGCATTCATTAATGTCGTTGTCTCAAACTAGCTATGGAACAGTTTGTTGTTTGCGATTTTAGTTTTTGTGTGGTGATTCATATGTATGTACAAAATGCCAGTTTACGTTATTAATATTTTTACCGTCTCAATACATATTCCGAAAACATCTACAATGATGTAGGTTCGTACTTAACCTATAGCTATAGCCATTAAATTGCAAGTGAAATGTTTGTACATATACATAGTTTTTGTACATAAAATAAATCAGAAACTGAAATGAACCAAAAATAAAATAAAAATTGAAGAAAGAGTAAAACCTGTACAGTACGAAACATTCGATATAGCGGCGCGACATAAGTTGTACACATTAAGGAATGTTACGTATGGTACCACGTGACCATGGAAATTGACGTTACTTTTTTCGAAAGTTTCAGATAGTTTATATTACGCAGATTAATTTGAACAAAAAACAATTATTTATTACAAGGGCTGGGAAATCGCAAAAAACACGATAAAAATAAAAATCGTCCGCCCGCGATCCCAAGAGGCCGACGAGTGAGATCCTTTAGGTGGCCCAATCACTAACTACCGCTATTCAGTATTCAAAGCCCCATGCAGCATATGTCAATGAAAACGTTTTAGTCAACAGCACTCATATATATGCCATACTGTAGTATAGACATTTAAAACGCTTTGGTCAACAGCACTCACATATGTAATAACTTTCAGCTGGCTAATTTGAACAATAAGAAAATGTAATAATTACATTTTCTAATTCTTATTCTTATAATAAATTATTTAAAATTAGTAATTTAGGCAAAAATTGATGAAATTGTAGTTTGTAATTTTGACTGCTTTGTTCACGTGTTGTACTAATTATTGCCACCACAGAAAATTCTTTGGGCTGGACCATTGCACTTTCGTCCAACCGCCGCCAGCTGATGTTGATACTAGCGTAAAAGCTATCGGCTTCACCGATGATACAAATACATCGTTCTTTTCAAAAATCTCCCAAACAGCGAATTATATTTTTTTTAAAATACGCTCTGTTTTTGTATGCGAGTTTACCCGTGCTCTTTTTTCTTAATATATTCCTGATGAGGCAACACTTTTAAACTTTCGCGATAGCGCAACATGTACGCTACAGAAATCAATGCACTGCTGTTAACTCTGTACCATTCTAACAATAATGTGGTAGAGCGACGCAGAATGATGCGAAACCGCTGGAAGGCTACCGCTTCGTATCCCCTTAGGTGTAAAATTACACAGGTTCGTGTGCAACTTTGACAATGGATTTATTTATTGTTTCTGACTGTTTTGCTTTACGGCCAGCTAAATTACCAATAGCTGGAATTAAATGGTATTTATAAATAAAATATGAAAGAAAGAAAATTTAAGTACAATCAAAATACGAAAAAATCCAAAACACTACCAGTCATGTTCATTGCATGTCCAGCATGGCTTTCCTTGACGTTTCAATTTTTAATATTTAACATCGAAAATATATTAGGTATCATCCATATTAGGTATGATTTATTAGCGTTTTATTTAAGCTAACCTATGTAGTGAAAGTTGTGCAGCAAAAGATACAAAAACAAATCTGACCCCTAAGTGTATTCGAAGCTCTGACTCTCTTATTCGTAGCGTCGCTCTGATTTGCGATACAGAACTCTTGTGTCAACGAAGAAGAGTTTAACGCTATTTGGTTAAGCTGCGTGCTGTACATGCATTGCCGCAAAAATTTAAAATGTTGAGCGGTCACGTTCATTATATAAAGTGGGATAGGAGAGGTGACAGCCTATAGATGGAATGGTTGAAATGGTTTACCATCTGGGAGATCGCCCCTGGAGCAAACGCAGAACAGATCTCTCTCTTATTATAAAGCAAAGCTCTGCTTCCTTTCCTTTACAGTCTGACGTCAAGAATTTATTTTTCTTTCTCTTTCTCATTCTCTCTTTCATTGTCACGCAGAGCTCTGCTGCTGCAGACTGCAAATCCAGAGATTTTATGGTGTAAGGATTTTGTGCCGGTAATTATGAGATATAACTAAATTTTTTGACTAATTGTTAATTTTACCTAAAATCAAATATTTTTTATCCAGGGTCTCCCATTTTGGAGTTAAAGAAATAAAAATTTTTTAAAAAATTTTTTAATAGCTGTATCATACAACTCTTAATTGTTTTGAACAACGTATTTTAAAATATTAATAATTTTGATTTTTTAAACAACTTATCGGTGCTTTAATCCACTGCCTGGTCATTAGTGAGGAGTATGGTTCGCTAGATTTTCCAATTTGCCAAAAAAGAAGAATCAGGTAATGGGTTATCCTTCGAAAGGTCTTATTTCAATTTTTGTCCAATAAATTGTGGTCCATCTGCAATTGATTATAAACGTTAATTTTTTATAGAAGTTTTGGCATGGTAGCCAAATTAAAGCTGCTACCAAATTGTAATATAATCACAGACAATTGTTTGATATGTAACAAATTTATTACTGTGATAATCAATCACCATTGTTTATACCCAATAGTGATAAACAATATTTCTTTTATTTATTTAAATTATTTATTTGAGTAAGCCTAAAAACAGAACGAATGTGAAAATGTGAAAGCAAGAAGCCTATTTAGTAGTAAGCCATGACTATTTACTTATTAGAATAATGTGGCTAACCATATCTTATCGCTAATCCCAGAATGTACTGAAGTGTATAAGAAATTTTACTGCCTTTCGAAAGTGCAGTGCCCGCTCTCACCTTTGTTAACGTTCCAGTTTTAAAGAAACGTCGCTCTCTTTTACTTCAGACTGTCTCAAAACTCCAGCGACAAACATTCTCTCTGCCCTGTATTTATTTATTTTTTGTCTACTACAAGCTAAATTAAATATTATTTATTAAATTTTGGAGTATATTTGGCCCAACACACTTCATAGTTATTTCCATACAGACTAAACTGCATCCTGCCTAAATTACAGTCCCGCTTTCCATCTGCGGCTCTTTAACCAGTGTGGTGTCATAGCAATAAACGTTTTATTCTTGTTCTGCCATAGAACAATGGCAGCTTACCAAATTCTGGGGAAAATTCTATGGGAAGTTGAATTTCTTAAAGCCTGTGCTTCGTTTTGCGGTAGTTTGAGTGAGTAAATTGACTGAGAGTTAGCATCATCCTTAAATTTTGAAGATAATATATACATTTCGAAGAAACCTTTTTGGTTATTAGGAACTAAAAAAACAATAAAACAAGTAACATTACAATTATATTATATTTTTATTCACATTCACTTTAAAATGTCTATAATTTGTTTGACGTACTACACGTAAAAATAACAAATATATAATGGCGTTCAGGCTTGAATTTAAAATAGTGCAATATATTGTTGCTGAAAATTTTAATAAATGATGAATAATTTAAATAAAGTCGGTCAAGCGAAAATAATTTTCGCTATAATTATTATAATAAGGATTGACGTACTCAAAGTTTAGGTTTGATTTACAAAAAATTAATTGTCGCCTGTATTACCTTTAAATGTTTTGTTGTATAACACAGAAAAATATTTAAACAATCAATTATTTGTTTGTTCGTCTGTTTCAATAAAGTTTTGTATTAAGTTTAATAGGTCTTAGCACAATGATCTATTCGAATCTAAATATACAATTGAGGTTTAAGATCTAGTAGTATCTAGGCATAGGTTACTTCCTAGATGCGAATAAATCGTTGTTGTATAATTTTGAACTATTTATCTGACATCATTGTCATTCAGGCCAAACATTAAATTAAAACTAATGTTGATAATACTAAAAGTTATTGAAATTAAATAAAAATGACTAATGCTAATAAAAATTCAATAACATGAATAAAAATGAAAAATGCTAATCAAAATTCATTGAAATAATTAAAAACGAATAATGATATTTAAAAGTTATTTACATTATAAATTAAAAATAAGAAATAAATAAATTTAAATCGTTTTCATTACCTTTAAAAGTTAATGTATTCAAAAGTTGTTAAAAGTGAATTAAAATTTTGGATATTACTATAATTAATAATTTTAATCAGCTATTTAAATAAATTAAGTATAGCATTAAAACTATGAATTAAAAAACTGATGAATTGATATTCAAATTAAATTTATTAAAATAACTTTTAAAGTATTAATGTTATCAGGTATATAGGTATTATTAATAAAATAAACAAATTTTAAAATCTTTTAGTTTATTAAAAATTATTCAAATCAACTTCTAAGCATCTAAATGATTAAAAAGTATTTAAATAAAAATAATCAGCCAATTTTATAAACAAAAAAATATTTTCGCGGGCTCCATCATTACCATTATGATCATTTTATGTAAAGAGATTATAAAATTAAATGTAAATAGAAACAATTTTGCAAATTCCCAAGCTTAGTAATGATATATGGCAGAGGGTTGTTAAAAACGAGTAAATATAGATATATATAATGAATAATGAATTTATTATTCGAATTCCGAAAGTTTCAAGTGAATAAAGTTATCACTTGATCACATGAATTTAAATAAATCTATTGTTGCTACTTGCTACATCCTTTGTGTGCGACTTGTTTATGTTCTTTCATGTGCCGCATTTGTGAATATTATTTTGAAGATACCTAATCGTAACAAATATGTATAGTATGTAAATATATAGTTGAACAAATACACCCTTTTCGTAATTTCAGATTAACACAATGTTTTTATAGTTATTGAAAACAATACATATTTTTGCTACGTACATAATGACTTTTTGTAAAAATTAAGATACTAATTTACGTTCTCATGAGTATTTAGGCTTGTAGAAGTCGTTTGGAATACACGTTTGAAATTTTCATTTTCAACGAAGATCAATGAACTTGCTTTATGACAACTTAAACTATTAGGATGTAGAAATTCTTTTGGACACAAGTCACACTCGTAGCGCTAACCTTGGTGCACCATACATTTGTGTTGACATAAATGGCTAGATGCAATAAACTCTTTTCGGCGAAATTCACACTTGTGCCGGTAACTTTTATGCACGGCTCGTTTATATTCTTTCATTCACGGCATTTGTGAGTATTCCTTTGATATAAGTCACATTTGAACCGACTTTTGTGATGTACTGCTAACTTGTGCCTTCTTATGTTTGGTGTTGAGGAAAATCTCTTGGAACAAATATCGCATTCAAGTCGATTTAGCCCGTGAGCAGATAAATTATGACGCGTTACATGTGCCCGTTTTGCGAATTCTTGTTTGCAGAGGCTGCAGGTATGACAGTTTTTACTGGAATGTTTTTCTTCGTGTATATTCTGTTTTTGTTGTAAACTTTAAAAACCTTCTTCTCGACTATTTGGATTCTAAGCAAATATTATGGTTTTTTTCAACAATCTCAAACCTCTACATATTGTTGTACTGACTTTAAACTTATCAGCGGTTATCGGTTTTATCGAATTGATTTTTCTGTAAGCATCGTTTCTTGAATCTTGTTAAGTTTAAACTGTTCCTTCCTTCTTGACACATTTGATAGAGCGTTTCGCACGATCTTTTAAGGTGTAACGTATGTGAGGAACACAGCTGCGTTTATGTTTAGCCCAATTGTTATAACTGGGAAATCTGTGTTGGCAAATATGACATTTGAAAGAATTATTTGTACAATTTCCCTTTTCGACATGCTTCCATGGAAGTTTTCATGTATTTTATATCGGGGGAACTGGGAAAAATTTTTATTGGGAATATTTTGGTCGGTTAGATTTTCAACGCAAGTTGTGTTCTGAGCACTTGGAACTGCTTTTTGTCTGTCAAATACTGAAGGTTCCTCATCTATTCTTACATTGACCGGTTTAAAATAATTGTGTTAACCATTTATCTGATCTTTACCCGCATGATTCTCCCCGCATCGGGGCTGATTTCTCTCAGATGTTCTTCGAAATTTTTATTAGTTTTGTCCTCTATTTTTACGAATAATTCCGATAAACTCGCTTTAAAATCAGTAATCACGCTCAATATTTGTTCGTCGTCGTCGTCGCCTTCTTCGTCGTTCGGCATTTTTTCCGTTTCTAGCGTGTCTACTCCTTTCGTACAAAATTTATAGAGTGTGGACACATGACCATTTTTAATACTGGCAGTATAATATTCCTGACATTTGTTCGGCAACTCTTTGTTTGGGGTTGCAAAATGCTTCCGTAGGTAGCGTAACAAAGAGAAATGTTTAGAGCAGAATTTGCATTGATAATAGTCACTTTTCTGTCTTCATGGCTTTAAAATTTTAGGAATGACCGAATCATTACAATTTGAATTCCGTAAAGGTTTGGAAATGTTGTTGGAAGTTGTATAAGATTAGTGTTTAGGATTATAATATTTATGCTTTCGTCTTTGCTTATTGGATCTTCTGTTGGGTGAGCGGAAGTCGAAGATTTAAACGAAATGTTTTCGGCTCTAAATTTTGAAGGATCCATGTTGCACTGCTGCCGCAACGTATTTAAGCAAAATTAGTCTGAAAGCGCAAGAAAAGATATTTATTGTTTATTATACTTAATTATACATGTGTGCATTTGCAAAAATGCTTATCTTTTCTATAAATACTTGACACATTAAACACATAATGTACATACATGTCCGTTTCAACAATTTAAATTTCTTGGCTGCTGATGTATTTTGTTAGAAGTGTTGCAATCCTGATAGTTCTCAATCAGCTTGATCAGATCAGGTTTAATTACAAACATATTCAAGATTACATTATTCCCACTCGGATTTTCGGTTAAGACATCGTTTCCTTGGTGAGGGGAAGTTACTCGTTCCAACCCACGGTATTTTGTTTTGATTTCTAAAGGATTCATGTTGCACCACACTGCTCCGCTAATTTTAAAGCTAAAGTTAATATAAAAGAAATCAAAGGTATAAACGGTTGTATTAGTTAAATATCAAGAGATTTAACTTTCGAAGTACACTGTAGTTACTTAGTTCAGCTTTATTAAATCAAAAAGGCGCATGTCACAAAAATCAATACAAAGTATCGGTTTTCATTCTGGACACAATGTCAAAGTTACACCAAAAACAAGTCAAAAGTTAAACCGCGTAGCACATAATGGACTTATTATATTAACTCTGAAGGTATAAAATTTAATAAAGATATGCCTGATCAGAAGAACACAATGACACAACATAAATAAATATCAATTTCCTCGTAACGTCAGATCAACATGACTTTGCTTAGATTTTGAGGACAATATGTACATATTTTTACAAAACAAATACTATTTGTACGAAAGAAGCTATGTAGTGATTTACGTTGCCGTAAGTATTTAAGCTTGCAGAAATCGTTTTAGACACACCTCAATGTAATCCTAGTTAGTGCTCTCTAAATTTGTCTTGTGTGAATTTGTCCTGCGTGAATTTGTTTTGCGTCTCTTCTTTAACTGCTCAATTGACTAAAATTTGTTCGGGCACAAGTCACAATTGAACCGCAAGCAGTTGCGCGGCGTTGGCGTATATTGCCTTGAATTGCCAACATACTTATAGACTAGGTTAGAGTTAGACTAAATTTTCATTTTCAACGAGGCCTGTGAACTGTCGACTTATGCCGACTTAAACTACGACGAGAAAAGAATTCTTTTTGACAAAAGTCACACTTGGGCCGAAAACCTTCGTGCATGCATGGCTAGTTTATGTTTTTGCAAGCTCCGCATGTGCACATAATCGTTTTGACATACGTCACATTTATAGCGAATTCGGTCATGATCTAATATTTTATGAATTTATATTTGCACCATTGAGTAAAATCTGTTGGAACATAAATCGCATTGAAATGGCTTTGGCCCGTGTGTTTTTCTTTTTGTAGTAATTGTTGTTGTTGTGAGCTTGGAGAATTGTTGCTTTCTTTTAGACCAACAATGTTTTGACTGCCCTTTTGAATTTTGTGAACTGCCAATGTATGACGCGATAAGTTAGCGCTCCAATTAAATTCTTTTGCACAGACGTCACACTTGTACCGCAAACCATGGTGCACGACTTGTTTGTGTTCCTTTAAATAGTCAGCGTGCTTAAACACTTTTTGACACAAGTCACATTTGTGCCGATAACCTTCGTGTGCGACTCGCTTATGTGTTTTTATGTTATCCATGCGTGTATATTCTTTTTGGCAAGAGTCACATTTGTAGCGAATTCCTCCATGAACTGCTAACTTGTGAACGTTCCTGTTTGACACTGAGGAAAATCTCTTGGAACATAAATCGCATTCCAATTTATTTAGCCCGTGAGCAGAGAGTGTGTGCCGCGTCAAATCGCGCTTTGAAGAGAATTCTTGTTTGCAGAGGCTGCAGGTGTGCCAATCGTCACCAGAATGTTGTTCATTTTGTAATTCCTGTTGTTGTTGTTCTTGTGAGCTTGGAAAACCTTTGCCTTCGTTTAGACCGACAATGTCTTGGGTGCTCCTTAGAATGTTGTGAACAGCTAGTGCATGATTTTGCAAAAGTTTTAGACATAAGAATTCGCAATTGCAAATGTGACACTTGTGGGGGTTTTGATCCTGCGCAATTGTTATGGGTTTTTTCAACAGTCTCAAATTTCTACATGTGTTTGTGCTGACTTTACCTTTCTCAGCGGTTATCGGTTTTCCCACATTGCTATTTCTGGAAACATCGTTTCTGGAATTGTGTTTATTTGTAACTCTTCCTCCATTCTTGACACTTCTAATGGAGCTTTTCACAGCCACTTTTAAGTTGTTGCGCATGTAAGGAACACAGCTGCGTTTATGTTTAGCCCAATAGTAATAATTGGAGAATTTTTTTGGGCAAATATGACATTTGAAACAATTGTGTTTATTATCTTTCTTCAGGACATGATTCCATCTTGGTTTAAATGTATTTATTTGTGGCGGAATTGGAGAATATTTGTTATGCGTTGCATATTGAACCGACAGCTGTTCAACGGAAGTTTCGTTCTGAGCTCTTGGAACTGCTGCGTGTTTGTGCATTACTGGAGTTTCCTCGGGAAGTTTCGCATTTATCGGTTTAGAAAAAGTCTGTTCATAGAAATTTTCTTGGAGATTATCATTAATTTTGCTTGTTGTCTTTACAAAAAGGTCGGGTAGACTCGCTTTTAACTTAGTAATTACGCTCAGTATTTGTACTTCGTCGTCGTTGCCTTCTTTGTTGTTGCAGATTTGTTCCGTTCCTGGTGTGTCCACGTTTTTTGTACAAAATGTCTCAAGTGCGGACATTTGACCATTTGCACTACCCGCTGTATAATGTTGCTGACATTTGTTAGGCAACTTGTTGCTTATGGTTGTAAAATGCTTCCGCAAATACCGTAACATAGAGAAGCGTTCAGAGCAGAATTTGCATTGATAGTAGTCGCTTTTCTGTCTGGATGGCTTTAAAATTTTAGGAATGACCGAGTCATTTAAATTTTCATTCCGTGGCTGTTTAGGAATGTTGTTGGAAGTTAGAACATTTTGCTCATCCTTCTCTTCATCCAGCCGGATAAGCTCTGGCTGAATTGTAAATGTATTCAGGATTATAATATTCATACTTTCGTCTTCGCTTATTGATCTTCTTTAGGGTGAGCGGAAGTTGCGGATTTAAACAAAAGGATTTCGGCTTCAGATTCTAATCTAAAGGATCCATGCGGTACTGCTGGCGGAACTTCTCGAAGCAAAATTAATCTGAATAAGGCAAGAAATTTAAGCATAAATACTTTAAATACGTCTAGACATACGAATAAAATTCGTCAATTGTTAATACACTAAATTGGTTAGCAGCATGATCATTTTTCATTTCATTTTTTTCGTATGTACTTGGATAAAAATTCAACTATGGGAAATTTTTAAAACAAGAACTGGTTCCTGTCATATGATAAGTTGATCTTTAAAAATATTGACAAGTGTATCGCAAAATGCCCCGTAAACTTAGGAAAACACAACAAATAAATAAAGTGTGGTATTGTTATCAATTCAACGTGCACTGCGTCTGTGTAAAAATTGTTAAAAGTCCTAAATTTTACAATTGTGTACGTAAATGTTTTAAACATAACAGACGGAAACCCGTATGACCCCTCCAGTTTTGTACTGCTAATATCATTTTGGACATTACATGCAATTATTCAAGCCCTATACGGTGTTACATTAGTTATATAATTGTAAAGCGTGGGGAACGTTCCAATCATGGAAACTTGCTTTGATGATTCTTTTAAATTCCAACTGCACACTGTCCTGGACGTCCTCCAACCACATCCGCTGGGGTTCAGCAATGATTTTCTCCATTTCCAAAGGACTAATACTTTGATCTCTGCTGGCCTTTGATCTCTGTCTGTGTAACCTCGGATTTTGTAAAATAGAGTCAAAAATAAAATCCCAGTTAACATTTAGTTAATTAGGATTACAATGTTATTAGGAAAAAACATTTCTGTACCCACCATTGCTGAATTGATGGTAAATATGTTTGAATATATGGACCTCTGGGCATTTCCCATTGCAATTAGTTGGTGAAATGATCTAACATAAATAATTAATTAGTCCTGCTCTAATACCTAAATCGTTTTAGAAACCAGGTTTGACTTTCCTGTCAAAATTAACGAGAAACCAGGCGTAGAATTTGTAGTGGGAAAATATTATACACATAGGACCGAATGAATGATTAATTAAAATGTATCGCACGTTGCTTAGAGAAATGACTAAATTTTTACATTCAGTAATTTCAGACTTAACCGGAAACTCGACCATGCAATTTTTTTAGATTACCCCAAAAATAGCCAAAACTGATAGTTTCCATCCAAATAGACCCATTTATGCGCAAAATAAATTTTTGTTCATTGTCCATGTATTTAAATGAGAGCACCAAAGCCTTTAAAAAGGCTTCCACGGATTTGCGAATAGGGACTAAACAACTTTACCGATTTACGTGACCATAGAATCAAATGAAAGGAAATTTAATTCTCTACAGGCAACTTGTCGGGGTTTTTGCAAATTTGCGTTCCTTCCTATTAAAATGCGTGATTTAGTGCTCAAAATATAGGTTTTTCAACTCTACAAGCTAAACTAGCGACCAAACACGGGTGGGACATTTATTTTCGAATTCAGCACAAAAAGTTACCTTAGAAGCAATAAATATTAATTTTTTATTCTTCATACCGTTTGTAAGGCAAATTTAAAAACCCTAAAAATGTGCAAAAAGTCGAAAAATGACTATAGTATTTGTAAATTTTTGACCATCCAATACACACTTTTAGACTACATTTTTAGGGGTTTTAAATGTCTGTACGTTGTAAAGTAAAAAGTTGGATCCTAATAAATGTCGTTAATCAAAAACGCTTTACGGAATTTTCAGGTGTATTCATAAATGACTCATCTAGAATAGGATTTTAAATATGAGTAGTCAGATAATTAATAATGATCAGAAGAATAGTTTATATAATATATTTTCAAGAATGAATACAAGATTTTAATCCTCAAACATCTGGTTGCAATAGGAACTCAACATTCAAAGCAGCGGATTACCGCAAGATCCGAGTGGTAGAACTTTAGGATATGTACCATATCCACTAATGCCGACCCCGTTTTTGCCTACTCACCCTGGAATGTTTGGATTCTCAACGTCTATTCAAGGTACCAAATTATGTGACAAATTTAACTTGAAACTCGTTTAAATTTAATTATCTTTATATGTGTGTATGTATAACAGGGAGAACACCTTCATTTGCTGTAGGACCACAAAACAATTTGCATCCATCCAGTTCCAGTAAAAGCGTCAGTGGTTTGAGTACCAAGCGAAAACGTGTAATCTTACAAGACGATGACAAAGAAACGACTAAAAAGATTCCAAAAACCGTTACTGAAATTCAAAGTGAAAGTCTCGAAGAATTTGTTCCACCCACACAAATGAAAAAATACTGGACAGGAACTATGGGCTCGGACTTTGTGGAAATGATTGAAAGAAAATTTAAAATCGGATGGCGTAGAGAAAGTTTTGACAAGCTGCGCAGCTTTCACAGATATAAGAACAAACCGGGTAATTAGGTGTTCCGTCAAACAATTATTGTAGAGTAGCAAAGTTTGTACAAGTTGATGACTGGGAGTTGATGTTTCCAGTTGTTTGTTTACACCACGGTGAATGTGCCCGATGGCCATTACCGCCATAGATTCTGGAGAGAGGACGGGTTTAAGTGGAGGAACCACGGATCATTTGTAGAAACGAGCAAAAATCATCAAAAATACGACGTCCATCTGCACTGAATAGTCGCACACGGCCAAGAGGTTACGAGCTTCAGACGGAAAGAATACAGAAAGAAAGGTACAATAATTAACAGATTGTTGTGATGTAGTTTTAATTATTGTTGTAGTAAAAGTTTTGAAATACTGATAATAAAATGTTTCACAGGAAGCAGTTTTTATGACATCAAATCCTGGCAGTTTCCGTATGTTTTCGTTACCTATGAGGGCGTGTATTCTTTGGACAACTATGATCCTGGACCACATGGAAATACCAAAAGGCCTGACAAGAAATATTCAGCCTTGCGGTTAACGGAAATGACATCGCATACACCGGTTGCAACACCTGAGAATAGTGACACGGAGGATGAATTGATGGACTTTCGTGATGCTAACGACTCGACCTTTAAATATGTGAACATATTTAAAAGTATTTTAAATAAAATACTTGCGTAAAATACTTATTTTTTAAAATTTGCCCGGAAAAACA
>JAQGAK010001930.1:0-24913 GCA_034696945.1 Lipothrix lubbocki
AATGGAATCATAAATATGGCGATGGCGATATTGTAATTTTGAATTTTAAATTAATTTTAAATATAAAAAATGCTAAGTCGATGATTATTATAACAGTAAAATGTAATAATTGCAGGACTGATAAAAGAGTAAATCAGTGGTAATAATAAATTGCGATTTATTGTTACCACGTTGTGCGTCCTATTCAATATATTGCCATTTCTGCAATGATCAGGAATTTTGTAATATGACATCCATCCTGTGTTGAGGTGTGTTCTGATGACTATTCTGAAATAATAAATTGTGAATTTAGTACTATTGTGGGAAATATTAGGAATAGATTTATATTGCAAGTTAGAAGCTGGAGATGGAGAGATTGCAGTAATGGCAGTAGTAATAATTTTTTATTAATGATTAACTAGTAGAGAATAATTTTTAATGTGTAATATTTTAGTTTCGCTCCGGAATGCTAGCAAAAAGGCCTCGGGGAGTAAGAGGAATGGGAAGCAAGCTCCTGGACCTCGTTGGGGAATCAAGGTGAATGAAGGCGCCCATATTTACCCACATGACATCATTGCGACCCAAGGGAGGTTGAGATACCATCCGGGACTGAATGTGAGTTGGAAGCGTTTGGAAAATAAATTGTAATTGTTATAATGTAATTATATAAGCAAAATGAGAAGAACGATTCGGTAAACAAAATAAGGACTACTTGAAACTGTGAATCGTCGGGTGGTTTACATCAATTATAGTGATGTGAGCGTGGGAAGTAAAAAATATGGATTGTAGAGTGGAGATAAGTGATTATCATTCCCGGTAGTCGTGTTAATCATGCATGTATGTATTTTGCTTTGGTGGTTTTTAGGTATTTTAATTATGACTGTTTCACTGTAGTGGTCATTGGAGTTCATTTTGGCTATGAGATTTTTTGTTTTAATTATGAAGATGATTATTGCACAGTTATGACTATGTATTTAATGATGGCTGTATTTTAATCATGACTAATTTTATGCTTAGGTGGTCGCAGTGGGCTCCTTCCAACTCCGAGCTCTTAAAGAAGGCACGGTCCGATTTACCTGTGAGGAAGCAAATATGAACCAAAGCCATAGTTGGATTAAGAAATTTTACCCCGATTCAAACGGAGTCCCTGTTTTCAAAAAGTATGCACATGTTATTCCTAAACCACAACCAAATATTTTTAAACTTGTTTCACAGACGTAGTAGATATTATATTTTGTAATACCAATCAGTCATAAAAAAGTGCTAGTAATAAAAATTATGGTAGACATCAAGATGTATGTATATATATAAAAGTTTCATTCGTAAAATGGTGATTAGTTCACAATACACTGAACTTTGTCATGATTATAGTTTATATTAGCTAAAACTACACAGAAAAAATGTATTTTTTTTCGATTAAATTGGAATTTCATACATCTAACTTTTAACATATCGACCTGTTATTAAACGTAACCGTTTACAAAAATGATTTGTATCTGCTACTAAGAAATCGTAATATTTGTGACAGGTATTAGCTTTTTGACAATTTCGCTAGAATTTTATCATCCAAATAAAACTATAACGAGTACAAAACATTTACACCGACAACTCGCTAATCTGCTAATCTTGATTTAAGAAGAAATCAAGAATAGCAGAGTATGTGCTATTATTTTATATAAAAACATACGTTCTTGATATTTTGAAGGACTAAAATCGTGTGATGTTGAATCTACATCTGTTTGTTATTACATATTTGTATCCGGAACAGGAAACTGGCACTAGTAGTAAACAGAATTTACCACAATACTAACAATAAGAATACTAAAACTTAATTTAAATATTATTTAGAGTTTTAAAATATTAAGTGGAAGATGGAAGACTTGATACAGTACTAGAATATTCCATAACAGTTACACTACAAACTTTAGTTCAGGTACTCATAAGGTTAGTTTTCGCTATAAGCAGCTTGCTTAGGGTCTTGTACAAAAATCTTAGGGATAAACGAGCTTTTTTTAAGTAACAAAATATTTCTACATCTATGGCTTGCATTACTATAATTAATTGTAAATATTTGCATTGCATTAAAAATTAAATTACTTTAAAATCGATGTTGCATTGCGTAAACTCAAAATCACAAATCTGTATTGTAGCTTCCATTATTAAGTCGTTTAGCATTGCATGTTACAGTCTAATAACCACGTTAATAGTTAATTAATCACGTTGAAACATCATCACAAAAATGCATATCCGCGACTCTTCTTACTTCCGGTCCGGTCTGGATAAGCAACTCGATCCGCCGTCATTTCAAGTTATTATGGGTAATTTGTCATCCACAACCACCACACATTCTTCGTAGGATGGCGGACTATAATTATCATAGCTAGGTGGCAAGTCGTCCAGCTCCCTTGTGGCTCGGGAGGCGAAGTGATGACGAAGATGACCTGCTAATCCTATGATCAGTGGATTTGGGACATTTCCGCCCTGACGCTCCGAGTCTTCCACCGCGTCTTTTGCACAGCAATTTCCCATTGTCTGGAACATTCAGAATAACAATAAATATTATAATAATATACTTAATACTAATATTAGTATACTTAATAATAATAATAGTATACTTGATAATACTAAAAATATACTTGAAAATACTAAAAAATATACTTGAAAATACTAAAAATATACTTGAAAATACTAAAATTCTACTTGAAAATACTAAAAATATACTTGAAAATACTAAAAATATACTTGATAATACTAAAATTCTACTTGAAAATACTATAATTCTACTTGATAATACTAAAAATAAACTTAATAATAATAAAAATCACAAAACTAAATAAATCATAACATAAATACAAGTTCTTTTTAAGCTCCAAGTGTATAATTCACCCAACGAAATACATATGACGAGTACCATGTAATTCACACAAATACTTGACGTTGTCAAAATGAACGCTTTTCCCTACCTGATATGAGCGACTTGATGAAGATGTGACACTTAAGGAACAACAGCGTTATTACAAAAACCCTTGGACCCCTGCACGCCTTTAATGTTTTGCTTTTGTATATCACGCTATTACTATTATTAAGTTCACTATCAAATTTGTAATTGCGTTTTAACTAAAAATTCCCTATTATTAAAGAGGATGAATGTGGGGAAAATCAGGCACTGAAAAATTGTGTGTATAGTTAGTATTATCTGTATTTTATTTCTCTCAACTCAAATAAATAGTCAAATATAGATACTTTTATCTACACAGAATGAGCAAATGATTTGCAATAAATAACGCTTTATTTTTAATGGTTGTACGCACTCGTTTCCCCTCTTTGAGTCATCACAGTTGACTCTATTAATAAATGTATATAATGCCTTTATCTGTCCAATCCCTTTTGCAATTTGCAACAGGTAAACTACACGAGTCCGGGAGTAATGTAATGTTACAGTGTAATAACACTGTAGATGTGAAAGAGCTGTTTGTTGTTTTCATTTTAGCTTCCTCGATCCCCTCACAAACAACAAAGGCTAAACTAGTGACTCTATATAGTAAAACACTATATGCGGAATGGCAATACGCGAAAAGTGTTTTATTGCGTTCATGCCACTTTAATACAACTCTGACACATACAATGTGTAGTAAAAGTTATACAGAAATTTTTAGCGTCAGTAGTTCGGTAAGTAGTTGTGACTCTAAGGCTTAAAGGATACTCTAATACTAGGTATAGTGTACTAGTAATAGTAATAAGGGTATGATGTGATAATAAGTTTTTGCGAGGCAGCAGACACACACTGTGTTTCATAAATAAATAATTACCTTGCAGAAAAACTTGAGAGTTGTTGGATGTTTTGAACTTGAGTTAAATATTATACTAAATGGAGCTTCCCTGCGTACTATACTATAGATTAGGCACGGAATAATATGCTAACTAAATCTATGCAATGGTATTTAGCAACTAAACATTTAAGACTTGATGTACAACCGTTTTATGTGTATGCGCTGATTCCCTTTGCCCTGCCTGCGAGCTCCTCTCTGAAACGTTTAGTTGCATTTTTAGAATGCATTAGAACGGTAGTTCCACTATTTATATTCATTTATTAGAGACGGGTTCAAGTGCACTCAGCTATTTTTACACTCGATCGAGGTTTCTGGAAATGTCTATTGGGACTAGCATCGGCTAAATCAATTGTTAAACAACCAAGTCTCTAATTTGTCAATTGGGCTATTAAAATGGTTAAGTCAACAACTCAAATCTCCCTGGGAAAAAACGATGGAAAATCGGCTGTCAATTTATTGTTACAAAGTCTTATCGGCTAAATTTGTTTTAGATTCTTCGTAATTAACTTTTTTGAAACTTTAAATATAACTTTGTTAATTATCAAAATAATTTTTTTTATAATTCAAACAAATTTTTGAATGATTTTTAATATTTTTAAAATCGTTTTAAAAATTTCCAACATGATTTAAAATATCTTCACTGAATTTTTTAAATCTTGGAAATTAACTTTTTAAATCTTAAAAATGGTTTTTTAAATCTTGGAAATTAACTTTTTAAATCTTAAAAATGGTTTTTTAAATCTTAAAAATTGTTTTTTAAATCTTAAAAATGGTTTTTTAAATCTTAAAAATTGTTTTTTAAATCTTAAAAATTGTTTTTTAAATCCTCAAAATGATTTTTTAAATCCTCAAAATGATTTTTTAAATCCTCAAAATGATTTTTTAAATCCTCAGAACGATTTTTGAATCTTCGAAATGTTTTGTTGTACATTTTCAAACAGGATTAAATCTTCGAAATGATTTTTTCAATCTAAATGACAAGCAATTTTAAATATTACAAAAACTATTGTAATCGGTTAAATCACTTACACATTCCGCTAAACAGGTAAATAATTGAGCAAAAGCTAATAAATAATAATCAGATTAATTATTAGACTGTGATATAACAATTGGAATCTTGTAGGATGTAATGATGTCGAGTATTTAATTGCAATAATTGCAGCCTCACTAAATAGAACAGGATCAATCTGCCAACGACAGTTGACCTGGTGGCTCTAGAATCTTCATCGTCAATAGTAAATGACAAACACACGCTCTTCCAAACTGTACGAAAACATTGTCTACTACAGTTAGTGCATGTCAACACAATTTTGTTGACTTCTTGGGAAGTTCACACGGATGAGTGACAGTGATGGATTTTATTAATAGCGCTCGGCTGATAACTCCTCCGTCAGATCCTCGTTATTGTGCTTTCTTTGATTGTTTTTATTCCGGAAGGTAAATAAGTGGAGGAGTCGTTGTGAAGTAATGTAAACATTTCTTTGTTTGCTTATTTTATATAGGAGTATCGCTTGTCAAAATGAAATTTTTTTCTATATGTACAGGGGCTCTTACTTATATTATATATTAACCTTCAAACTTACTCTCAGATGTTCCCAGAATTCCTTGCAGTTCCTTTGGAAGCTTGGGGAAATGTTCCACATAATGTGGATGAGGAGAACAAGAATTATTACTATTGCTAGAACTATGAAGATCTTCTGCAGCACATGTTTTTCCACGCTGATCATCCTATTACTAATAATAGAATGCATTATTATCTCTTATTATAGTTGTGCACAAATATATGTGCACTTTACAGAAAAACAAATTCCAAGCTCCGAACTTTCTGGATAAAACAATCGTCAACTTATTAACGTAATTGCTGTATATAGTTTACTTACAACAATTGCAAGTTAAACTTTCGAACTGAACAAAAAAACAATAAAAGGTAATTTTTTACTCGCAACAAAACAAACACAATTTTTGCTCTGAGCACAACAAACACAATTTTTGCTCCGAACAAAACAAGTGTAATTTTTAAATTTTAACGTCGTATGGTTTACAAACGAAAACGAGCGTAATTAAAACAAAAGTTACTTCTATAAACTGTCTTAAATTCTGAACAAAACAAATCCAATCTCTCGTTCAGAACAACAAAAGCTTTAATAGCTTCAAAAGCTTCAAATAAGCTTTCCAAAGTTTCTCAGTCAGCAAACAATTCAAGTGCCGCTTAATAAGAAATTACAACCAACTAATTAGCTATTATTACACACTTGTAGCATATCCGTATAGTTAGCACCAACGCTTGATTATGAAGCTTCAAACTTAATTAGACAGCAGCGACGGGCTTGTCTGGATGGGTAATAAAAACGGAAAAATATGAAAAAGTTTTGTCGTTCACCCCTTGATTATATACAATGATTTGATATTCACAACATGCTCCATAAGTGCTAAATGCTTAAAATTGCATCAGAAAAGGTGCGAAAATAGCTCTCCGACTTCCCTTTGGCTCCTTCATAACTTCATTAGAATCAAAATAGAGATCATCATATCTGGAAATTAAATAGCGATTGTTGATTACAAGTCGACATATGGAGATGCCAATCGGAGCAGAACTCCTAAATGGAAATATAGACATAATGGGAAGGTTCGGGCTGGATTTGCTTTATGCAAGCATGTATTATTATAGTTGTGGAAATTAAACAATAACAGAGATGTGTTTTGGCTTCAAGCGAATGGATGAATTTATAAGAGAAAATGCATTTTGTACCACGAACTTTGTTATTATTATTTTAACCTCCATCTACGTAGTAAATGTACCTACGTACAAACTACAAACGTTATTATTCCACAGTGTGGAACATCTGTAAATATTCCAGCAACACATTTATCCTCACAATAATCATATTGTTATGCAATATTCTAAATCGTATATCATCAGCGAAGTATCACAAAGTACCAACTTCTGTGTTGAAGGTATGGAAATTGGTACTTTCGGATCCTTCAGGTTGGTATTGACTTTCCTATGTGCCAGCAAGGTTCATCTGTGTACTTTTCATCAGTAAAAGTAATGTATACAAGCTTCCTATATAAACTAAAAGGTTTACCTTGGGCACCCTCACGAGAATTTTGCAACGGGATTTAATTAACATTAACGGCAACAATCAAAACCGCTCTGTGGTAGGTAATAGGAATAATTTGTACGACGTAGTACAATTTCCATAATAATAAATAAAATATCCAATCCCAATCATTCAGATTGCGTTCAAGAACTTGTTGACGACCAACTTATCGTTAGTCGTCCTTCCTTTTGCTAAAAAAACACCAAATGGTTTATGATTGTTTGCGGAGCTTATATTGTAACAATTCATATTATTATACTTAATAAATATACATAAATGTCTACATATCAATACCTTGAATATTAAATGTTTTTGGTACTTAATCAAGATCCACATTAATACAATTTATTTAACACCAAATGATTTCTTTAGCCGAAAATACATGGATCAATTATTTTAAATCAACGGGAAATGCATTGTTAATCAGTTAAAAACAGTAGATAATCAAAATGTAACCAACGAGGTATATAAATAATACTGAATACATATAATCAAACTGTAAATGGATAAATTAGAAAAAATATTCAAGCATTAATGAAAATAAATAAGGACCCAAAAATAAAAATGGCTTGGATTTAATTATTTTGTTAAGAATTCGTCGCCGAAGCATCACAAAACACCCATACGGCCGTCAATCCACACAGTATTTTGTACTTTACGATACTTCGCCGACGCTAATGGGAAAAGTTTGAGTACGTTTATATGCTTGTCTGAATGTGTAATAAAAACAAAAGTGTTGGAAATCAGGATAGAAATTAAAATTAGAAAGACTATATATTATATATGTATACTTTTATAAGTATATCGTCGGCGATAAGATCCCAAAGTACTCATTTCTAAACCTTCAACACAGAAATTGGTACTTTTTGATCATACTGTGTAATATAAACTTTACTGTATAAATTCTGCAGCACAATGCCCGAACCCGATTTCCTGCTCATAAATTCCAAGGACTTTTCTCTCAAACTCTCACTTCTTGTTGTCTGACAGTCTGACTAAACAGTTGTAATAACCCCCCGTGTATATAGCATTAATTCCTCATGAACTCCGGGAGTGTTAGCATCCGAGCTTTTATTTTTATATATTTTTTTTTATTTTAAATAAGTAATAAACTATTGTTGTATACAACTAACTACACATTCAAATCTAAATATGCAGACCGTGCAATAAATTGAACTTTTATCAGATTAATCCAACTTCCATTTTAACACTTCTATATATCTCCATAATGCTTGAGCACTCGGTGAGTCATCCCAATTGCAAATTGCAAGGTTAATTTTGCATATAATTACAATAACCTTGTTTAATGACTCTGATAGTAATGACCGTGACGTTGAGGATGAGTCTTCCAAATCCAAATCCAACAACAAGTGGTTGGCGATTTGGCGCAGGTAATTTACAAAATAAAACAAGCGTGTATAGCTACAAATTATTCACAAAAACATGCTTTTTTAAGATCAGGATTTATATAATCATAATAAATAATAATATAAGTACATTACATATAATATCAACGTGATAAAGTATGAGTATATAGAACGTGATCAAGCTTGAAATTTTGATATTGTGACAGGGAATAAAGGGTTAAGATAATTAATTTACTCTATGTATATTACATGTACAAAAATCAATATACATGGAATTTAAGGTTTGGCATGAAGCATGATTCATTATATTAAGTATATAGAGATGCTTAGGAATAGGAAATTGCAGATAAAACGTTGACAGGAAACGTTTGGAAGACATGAACGCTGACTAGAACGTTCCTTCGTCAAAGAGAGGGCGAAGCGGAATTCTAGAAGCTGCGAAGGCGGCGGGAACATTGAATTCTGCAGGCAATTTAAATGGGCAGCAGATGGATGAAGGCAGAAATGAAGAGAAGATCAGATCATTAGCAAACTCTGTACACCTGCTGCTGCTCCACTGCTTTTGACACTTTAAAAATCTTCATCTGTGAATAAAAGTGAATGCCTTCACTGTAGTCTTCTCTTCAGCAGATCTCATCTGTTTTGTTTAGTCAAACTGAACTTGTAGAGCAATCAGCATATGGAAATTCTGTTGTTGGGATCAACCGTAAATTAAGACCCAGAATTACCCTTTCGGTTTTTACCTTTTTCTATCCTCCAGATTGTTTCCGCCGGCGTCGAAATGTCCACTGTGGAGGAATTAAAGGCTAAAGTGCAACAGCTGGAGGCTGAACTCTCGGCCCTAAAGCAGTCTCAACCCCGGTCTAAAATTGACGTCATGTCTCCGGAAGTTGTGGATTCCAATCCGTACAGGTAATCATGGATTTATTGTTGTTACATTGCATTACAATACAAATGTTTCCGTAAGTGTTGAATATTTCCTTATGTTCTGCAAACAGATTTGCGGAAGGAAATGATCGTTATTGCCAGAATTTGTGTAAATAATTATGTTTTTATTTGCGAGCTTCCAAAATGAGGGTTTAAAAATTGTTGCTAATTTTGAAATATGTGCATATTATTTTCTTTTTGTTGTTTCAATGCAATTCAATGGTTTTTTTGTTATTCCAGTCGATTGATGGCCCTGCAGAGAATGGGAATAGTGAAAAATTACGAAAACATCCGGACATTCACGGTGGCTATAGTCGGGGTTGGTGGAGTTGGTTCAGTTACAGCTGAGATGCTTACCCGGTGTGGGATTGGCAAGGTAAAAAAAACAACAACAATTTTATATTTTTCATAAATATTTAATTTTTGTTGGAATTAATTAAATAATTATATTAAATGTATTGAATGTACATATATCAGGAACTGGAGTTAATAAATCTTTATTTGTTGCTTTCATCTTTAGCTGATTCTATTCGATTACGATACTGTGGAGTTGGCCAATATGAATCGTTTATTCTTCCAACCGCACCAGTCGGGATTATCAAAAGTGAAGGCAGCAAGTGACACCCTGCAGTTTATTAACCCAGATGTGCAGTTCGAAACCCATAATATGAATATTACTACAATAGACAATTTCGACAAGTTCATTGATAGATTGACGACCGGCTCTCTCAAGAATGGCAGGGTTGATTTAGTATTATCATGTGTGGATAACTTTGAGGCCCGGATGGCCATTAATACTGCATGCAATGAACTGGGAATGAATTGGTTTGAGAGTGGAGTTTCGGAAAATGCTGTCAGCGGACATGTGCAAGTTGTTCTTCCAGGGGAAACTGCATGCTTTGCGGTAAAACTTTTATTAGAAACTTTTATTAATGAGATACCAAGAAATCCTCATTTCCTTTGTAATTTCCTCCTTTTACATGTTATTAATTGTTGCATCAATTGTTATTCTAATTTCAAAGTGGTGCCTATTGTTGCGTTGTTTTGAAATCCAATTTATTACTCTATTATAACAGTGTGCTCCGCCATTAATCGTCGCTACGGGTATTGACGAGAAGACATTGAAGCGGGACGGTGTTTGCGCAGCAAGTTTACCCACCACGATGGGAATCGTGGCTGGATTTTTGGTGCAGAACACTCTAAAGTAATTAATTCATGAAAGTATAAAAACAATGCAGCGTACAAAAAGTTGGTGAAATGCTCTTAAATTTATTGCTTTTATTTTGAAAAGGTACCTTCTGGATTTCGGTACTGTCACCAAGTACTTAGGATACAATGCAATGCAAGACTTCTTCCCAACAATGATTTTGAAACCCAACCCCGCTTGTGATGACCGTCATTGTCAGAAACAACAAAAGTTGTTTAAGGAGAAAGTAGCCTTACAGCCTAAGGAAATCGTGGAAGTGGCGGAAGAGGCTGTCGTCCACGAAGATGATTGGGGTATTGAACTTGTGAGTGAGAGTGCAGATGTCAAGGAGAATAAAACGGTTGCGGAAGGACTTGAATTGGCATATACGGTACCGGATGCAGTTGCTGGTGCAGGTGAATCTGTGACTACTGATGATGTGTCCTTGGAAGATTTAATGAATGCTATGAAATCTTTAAAATAGTTTCAAACGGTGCTGGCTGAAAAGATTGTGAATATTTTTTACTTTTTAATGGTTAAGGAAATTCATTCCAAAAGCTTTAGTATTTCTATACGGAACAACTCACCAAAGCTAAGCTTCCTATTCCATTGTGTAACAAGGCAGTAACACAAACAAATTAAGCCTTGTACTTACCTTTGTAAACCATTCATGTGCAATGAGATTGAATTATCTTCCTGCTTTCATTATACATATTGATGCGTTCAGGAAAACATTGTGTCTTGCAGTAATACATGAGTTATTGTGTATTTTGCAGTAATAGATAATTTATTGTAAGTGCAAACAAATCAGAACATATAATAAATAATATGAGAACTCAGTTGTATTGTTAAACATAATTTACTATTAGTTTATTGTGAGACGCCCACATATTGCTAATAATTATTTACACATAAGCGATGTTATCTCTTAATTTGAGTGAGCGGAATTTTATAAAATAAAAAGTAAAAACGCATACATTTTGTACAGCTTTGTTCTGTTCATGCAACTATACTAGTAATGTTTATTGTAATTCGAACAATTGTTATTATTCTCGTCATCGCAGTTGTAGAAAATTACATTATTGTTGCTGTCACGGTCCGTGTCCTTCTTGTCTTCGGTTTGTCGGACGGCTCTGCCGGGATACAATCTATCATAGTAGCTTAAGCTACTCATGTAAAAATCGATCGGGGGAGACACTGCAATTATGTATTGCTGACCCACCAAGGAATGATAGTACTTGTCTCTGTATTCATCTGCTAAAGAAGAAACAACTTTTGAGCAACTTCCATTAAAGTAAAAAACACGTGTACGACATAGTTGGACGGAAAAAGTCAACCCAGCAAACGTAACACTCGAAAGGGGAAAATCGGCAATAAAAATAACACTTGAAAGGGGAAAAAATCGAAAGGGCAAAGTTAGAGGAAAATTTTGTGAACTGTCAAAGTCGTGAACGCGATATAAAAACGACCGTTCTTAATCCCACATGTTCAACAATAAAACATGTCCGTTTCAAGTTTATATTTTGTGGGCTGAGTTTGTCAAAAGGTGGATTTTGAAAAATGACAGCTCTCAAGTTGTTTATAATCCTGACTTACGTGGTAAAATTGTGATAACCCCAGTAATCTTGTTGGCCACAAAGCTCGGGTACTTTTGCAAACTATTTCGCGGCTTTCTCAATCTCTTCAGCCTCCTTGCCTCTTTGCGTTGGCGAGCAACCTTTTTGTACAGATAATTGCATTGTATGAATGATGACAAATGATAATAAGCTTCCAACTTTTAATTCCCAATTCTATATACACTTTATATATAAATTATATACAAAAACAGTAAAATATCATATATGGTATTTTACTGTTTTTGTAATATCAAAATTTTACTGGTGAAATAATCTTTCACCCTAAAAATAACAAATAAAATTATTGGGGAAAGTAATTTTAAAAAAATTCAAATGAGAATTAATTTGTATCTTCAGGTCGGAAAATTCCTTATAAAAATACACGTACCTTGTATGCAATAATAATTCCGACAAAAACAGCGACACTGATTCCTCCAATTACCCAATACAATTGGATTGTTGTTAACACCATCTTAAACTCTGGATTAAACTGTTTTTCTGAATTTTCCTATTTTTTTAAACTTCCACTGCCCATAGCTTCGTAGAGCAAGGATCCTCATAGACCCCTCTCCCTGACACTGAAAATGACTCGGAAAGGTTAAACAGTTGCCGGAGCACTATCAGATGGAAAATGGAAGTAGCTTAATTATATCTTCGCCCAGGTTAATCTTTTATTCAACAGATATTTTAACATTTGATTGAAAAGCAGACACACCTGAAGCGGCTTTACAGACGAAATGTACAAATCCTTATATCTCTATAAATTATCTGCGATACATTTTCTATTTGATAAAATTCAATTTTTATGTCTATACATATACCTCCATATCTATGTACATAATGTCTGCGTATAATGCTTTATAAATTATCATTTATTTTCACTCTTCTATGCAAGATCATTTCATTTTACAAGGACATATCTTCATCATGAATTTGTATCTGCGCTTCAGAAAATCCTATCCACAGTAGTGCAATTTAGTATCCACGATATTTTCATTTTTTCTGCACCCCTTCTACTCATCGTCGGCGTCGTGTGCCCATGCAAGCTCACTCGCAATAATATATGTATAGTTAAAAATTATTGACTTTGAAATATTATTATTGATGTGTGCGCTGGAGTACCTGGCTATTTCTAATGTAATATACTATTTACTGTGATGTCTGAATTGCTCAAATTGTTTCCATCGTCAATAAGTTTAATGGTATTGGTTATTTTCATGATGCTCATGTAATAATAATGTTTTTATGACAATACATGTCATAATATTTATATGACCATTTATGTAACACTATTTCGGCAACATGCATAGTACATTTAAGTATAGATACAGTATATTTCAGTATGAACATAGCATATTCAAGTATAGGTATAGTCTGTTTAAGTATGAACATAGTATTTTCAAGTATAGATACAGTCTACTGAAGTATATACATAGCACATTAAAGTGTGTATATAGCAAATTTAAGTATATAAATAGTATATTTAAGTATATATGATGTATAAATATACGACCTTAATAATATAAATCCATTTTATATAAAAACAAGAAGTTTATTATCAATGGCGAAACCTCAATTTGATTTAGATAGCTAACTTTCTATAACTATACAATCACCATACATTTACAAACAATGTTTCATAAAACAAAATAGTTTATATAGTACATAGTTTGTATGTACTGTATACAGTGATTGTATATGAGTGCGTATATATACACTCTTTGTTTTGTTTTATGGATATCGTCGTTTTGAAATGCATCCAGGACAGGGCGGACGCTGGCCGACCTCATATTTGTTCGGACCATGAAGATAAGGTACCAGCCAGACTTGCAGTTGTGCATGCGGAGATAAAAATATAAACATATGCAACATTAACTTTTACGGAGATACTCCAGTATTTACTAACTTGCCACACTTTTATTGGGGAATTCCCATAGGACTCTCTTAACGAGCAGACGCTCCGTTGGTGTTGGAAGCGGGCGTGATTGCATTAGTTATGTACGATGTAATAGTCATGAGAAAAGTAAATCTAGTCGACTATATAAAAGCATTTTATAAAAATACGTGTACTAAAAAGTAAAAGCTACAAAACGATGGACTTGTTAAATAGGTATACGGTGTACATATACATGGTTTAGAAATAATTGAAGTTAAAGTAAATGTACAGAAATAAATAACGTTGAAGTTATGTATACGTACAACATTGTTCATATTAATATAACATTTAATTTGGTAATGCCATATATAGCATGCATATAAATGCGAAATTGTGTACGTAAATGTAGCAATGTTCGCACTTATCGCCATCAGGTTTGCTCGAATTAATTCAATAGAGTAGGCAATTTTCATTCTGGAAACCGGATGAAAATAAGAGTCAATTCTCTAATTGTATTTATAATTTATAAAGCTTATAAGCTTTATACGCAAGCTGGCCCACACTTTTAAGTAGCAAATTGTGTTGTGTGTCAATGCTCAATTCATCCGTAGGTGTATAATGGACTCGTTAATAGTGAATGGAGCGGAACAAGTTCATTGGTTTTAACCAATTATTGTATAACCTTCCAGGTACTAATTCAGTTATTGTCAAGAGCAATTTGCACTTCTCAGACGCAAAATGTTAATTTTTGATGTGGAGGCAAAAATTTAATTTTTCAAGTACGAAAAATGGGTTGAACTCACACAGGACGAAATACAGCGTTAATTAGTATAAACGTGTTGGAAAAGGATTCTGTACAGATATAAAGTGTTAAATGAATGGTTTAACGCTCGACGGCTCTTCACCCTTAAGAGGAATTATGTGGACATGAATATTACTGAAATGCCTGGTAAGCTTACATAAATGGTGGTACATGTACATTTTATTTAATGATAAATGCGCCATACGTTACGATTCTAATGCACAAAAATACAAATGGATGCAATTTTGTGAAGTATGAAACACATTGTTGGGTTTGGCTACTAATAGATATAACGTGACTGATGGTATTAAATCCTGAGTATTTCCGATGTTGAAGTGTACGTGGGACAGAACGTACAGCCTCACAAATCATGAAGCTGATGTGTATGAAGTATAATGTATCTCTCCTCTCCAGGCTTTCCGCTTTCAATAGAACAAGCATCGTGACCTACTCCATTGGTAGTAATTTATTGCTCATCAAAAATCAATCAGAGTCTTAACTCAGCAACACACTCGTAATTAATCTGCTAATGTCAGTGTTAATTGCTTGAGTGATTTCTGCTGGCTGCGCTTCATTAAAACCTCCTCATTCCCTCTAAATTAAGTAGCGTGGCGGAGTGGAGTGGTGTGAACAGGGAAAGATCCGTATACCGTCGATTCATTATAATGCTTTTGGTTTTGGTTGGGAAGCTTTTGTACAAATTACACTTTATTGACGTTCTGGTGAGAAAACAAAGCACATTATAGCTGTTGTACACGCCGGCTTCAACCTTTGATGTCCTATACTTCTACGTCGCTACGATGGGCCCAAAACAAGCTCTTCGGACTCGATTGACAGGGTTGAGATCACCTGCTGGTTATCAAGTAGCTTCTATTTTTAAAGTTGGGGCTCCACTCATCTACCCACTCTTTGGACGAGAGGACCTGCATCCTTGATGTCCGACAAACAGGAATCTACATATTTTTCTGATCAAAATCCAACTATATGCATCTTCTGAATTCTGATCATTTAGCATATTTATTCTAATCATTGCATTGACAGCCTCTGATTTGAACCACCATAACTATAGAAGATACTAATAAACTTAAACCATAAAACTCTGGTAATATCTCCATTAAATGCATAGGCGGCTCGCTACACAGATTTATTCCATTAATAAGGTCCTATACTTACTTGATTTACAATGTTTACTTGTACACTTCAAGCCACCGATGACAACGACAACTGACATCGCGTTGGTTATCGAATTAGTAAATAAAATAATCTTGACGTCTATTTGTTGTGATTAGAGGTACATAATATTTCCCTGGCACAAGTTCATTGATTACAGATTTTAATGACACTGAGAGGTTGCGAAATATATCACTTATGACTTATGACAATGAAAGTATAAATTAACTCTGACAATGGAAGTTAAATTTACTTAGGGTAATGAAAATATAAATAGAATTGGAATATCTATGCGCCAACTGACAGTAAAAGCTATTTTAAGAACATTTCTACCCAACATCAACACCCCAATATGTGTATAATAACAGTATAGAGCGCCGCTAATAATAAAATTACTACCTAAAATCACACTTGATCAAGTACGATATATACACATTATTTTACAATTAATTAATAGAATATCCAATATATCACAATTACAGATGGTATAATTGCAATTGATACAGTCGTAGAAGTTTGTACAAATAAATTAAAATATTTTTGACAAGATTTTCAGCCTTGCTAAACACCATAAGATCAGGATCTATAGGGATCAACAAGCCTCTTTAGATAAGCATGTTCTAATAATTTCCATAAACTACAAACTATTTAGAATACAATAAAAAAGTTGTCACCAGGAAAAATCTAAAATCTCCAAAAGAAATCCAATATGTTAAAAGATGAATTGTTTTTCTATTTTTTGCAGTGGAAAATTCCGGAACCTGATAAAAACGCCGAAGTTGCTGACAAGTAGATGATTTGCCTTGTTCGAGAGCTACGGACTTGACATTTTTACTGGATGTAGGTATTAGCTATACAACTGAAACCAACAAAAAAGTTATTGCGACTTCGCCTTTATATTAAAGGTATAGTCAATTAAAGGTGTTGGGTCGGTGAAAAGTAGCAAGGGGGTTTTCTCGTATGAGAAATCACTGTTATTGATGTTAGAAAACAATTTGGTATGTTTTTAAGCTTATCATATGAAGTTTTTTTTTTACTATTAATAATTTTAATTTCTTATACAAAATAACATGGGAAATTTTAAAGAAGACTTACTTACTTGGCCCTTACTACTTTTCACCCACCCAACACCTTTAATTGACTATAAATCTCAAATAAAGTCGAAGTCGCACGCTCTTATTTGGTTTTAGTTGTATAGCTAATACATCCAGTAAAAATGTCAAGTCCGTAGCTCTCGGACAAGGCAAATCATCTACTTGTGAGAATTCATGGGGCTGGCTTTAGCCCCACTGCTTCTAGTATTAATGATGTTTCTTCGTGTCGTCAACACTAATGGTCTGAACATTAATTAAATATTGTAGCTTTTACGGAGTGCAGCTAAATTACCATGTATTCATATAAGTATGAATTTACATATGAAAAGTTTTGTAGGGTGTGAATGTCTGTTGTGTTGTGCTTGCGAACTTGTTAGTGGGTTGGTAGGACGCGGGTAACTGTTCCGGGGAGAGTCCTAAAAGAAACGGTGGTTAAGAGCAAAACATGATAAGGCCATTAAACACATTGAAACTATACGAAGTGACGTTGGTTTTTGCGGTTTAAGGAAATAAACTCTGGAAAATTACAAAGTCACTCTTGTCGGCGTAAAACGCCTTCGGTCTCCGCCGTAATGATCGTGCGGGGGTGGAAGTGTGTTTACTTTTGAAAATCGTAAATGTTACCTAGCGTTGCTGAAAGCAAATTCCGGTGATCTCGAGCCATCTTTTCCTTCCTCGTCCGGTAGAGTTTCTGTTAATTAACCAATTAATATGGATGCAGTAAATACTCACATTCACTTTTCACCATTGCCGTTAGGCAAGAAAAAAATACTCAAAAATTAACAATTATTAAAAAAAACGGATCATCAATACTAAAATAATTATTTCATGATAATACAATTATAAAAAAATGAACTAAAAAATAATGCGAGTTTGATTTTGAGATAATTCCTATTTAATTAAAGGATACGTGAACTGAATTAATAGAGGAAACTTTAATTAAAAGTAAAAGTATTCAATTGGGGTAATAAGTCCATTTGCAGCAAGGAATAAAAGGTGCTAAAATCAATGAAATTCTGTAATAATATTACATCCCAAAAGCTGTTTAATAACAATGCGAGAAATTCCAATGAAATAACACATAAAGTCATGAGCGTTACAATGACGTAAAGCTTTATATACCAGGAAAAGAAATCTTACCAGGAGGATAAAAAGAGTCAGAATTACTGCTGCCAGTTGGAGCAAAAGAAAGAAATCGGAATGCCAAAAATGCATTTTCTCCAGATTTTTCCCGAATGCTTAGATATGTGGAACGGCAACAACAGGCTTGTCATGTACTTCAGAGAAATGAAGAAATAAGGTTTCCGCTTCTATAAAAACGTTTCAAGTATATAAAACACACTGAGACTCAGTTTGTACAAGGAAGGAAACATGGCTCAAAATGGAACTGAATGTAGTAATCCTATGTACATGGGAATATTTGTTAGAAAAATGTAGTTTTTACCAATAATAAAGTTGTATATGGCTTCGGTAAGCTTCTGTACAATTCCGCTTGTCAACACGAAATATCTCGGCTCAAAAGAAATCCTCACTTCTTATTTATTTAGTAGATTTGGTTGTATTTATCTCCATACAGGGCCGTACATATATTTAAGTGTGCTCACCGTATACTTATTTGTATTTTAGGATTTTAATATTCCTGATGTTCAATGTACATTTCCAATCTATTGAATATGCTCAAAGTAATCTCAGCGTACTTAATATGTGTTTGGTGTATTTAACAGGATTCAATGTATTACTCAGTTTATGTAATCTCGCATGACGTTTTTAAGGAACCAGTATCTGGATCGACGCTGGTTGGGGATGACTGATGTATTGTAAATCCTGAGACGAAACAGCAAACCGTGAGTGTTTCACACGAGTATTTGTCATTTATTTTTATTTTAGTTAGTGTTGGTACACTTCTATTAACATTAAGAATCATGTCTCGTTTTGTCCTACAATGCGGCCGATGTGGTGCATCTAATCCCAAATATTACGCTTTATTTTTAAATAGACATGGAAGTATAGTATACTTATTTTTAGATATACCTATAACTATACATATATTTAATTATAACTATACATATTTAAATGTATACATGTAAGAGCAAATTGTATTTAAGCCCGCAAACCACCACTGTGGCCGGAATATGCACCACCGCAAAAATGAATAAACCATATAGATTTCCTGCAACTCATCAGTGTACTAGCTACTAGCCCAGTAATAAACCAGACTTTCGGAGGTATCGCCGAATGTGGTGCATGCATTACTACTATAAGATCCCTGTACATATATAAAGAAATAATAATGATTACAACTGTTTGTATTAAATATTCCCAACGTAAATGTGTGTCATGTCATGATAGCATGTCAGATGCATAGTCTCTACGAATAAAGCTGCTAGTTATTTAGACGAGGAATTATTATATTATTGATACTCATATCCTACTCTTCGAATAATATTTGCATTCATCAGTCTCCCGAACACACGTTTGGAGGTATAATTGTGTAATGGGAAATTAAAGATTTATATTTATTCCATTCCAGATGTGGATTCCAGCCTTCATCGCATCTGGTGGCTTCCATATACTATAGCATACATAGGCTAGCCCTGCCAGAGCAAAGCCACATAATAGATTTTAGAACGTAGCAAATAATTCCTTTAATGTACATATGCCAGCCCATATTCTTGTCTTTTATTGGTTTGACTATCTTTTAGTGTGTTTAATGAATATTTCATAACCAATCGAACTTTCGCTCATTTAATTACTTCCCAACTTTTCCTAATCTTTAGCTTGTTAATTACTCAAGCTTGAGTTGAGTTACGACGACGGCAGTTTTGACTCATGTTTCGTTCAGTTTTTGACAAGATTTAGTGTCGGTTTGCTAAGTTTTCTGCAAGACTTGGCTTATATATAGCAAAAGCTTTGATTAGGTAGCAATCTTGAGCTTGAGATTCGATTTCCCAGTTTAGTTTTGAGCTTGAGATTCGACTTCCTAGTTTGCATTGCAGTAAGGTTTCGATTTTGCATAGCTGTTCGAGCAAGGTTAATTTTGATTTAGAGTATAGGCTTCACTATTGGCCGCTTTGCTCCAAACGAGCTGATCCGCCTAATAGAGACGATCTCCAGCAGCCATGTGGTTGACGTTCACACTAGTATAGTATAGAATCGTGTCTACCTGACTCACGTTCCTTAAAGATCCGAGTAATCTTGCATTTAATAAGGCAGACAGTGATTCGATCGTTTTAAGCAGAGCTGTGTTGGTTTGGTAATTTAACAGATGGTCTAAGGATTTTCAAGTTTGCATATCTCCGAAGACGAAATACGCTGACTAGCCAACTTCAGCAGTACAATTACAGATTATGCATATGGCGAAGGCAGGAAGAAACCCAGCAAGGTTCTTGAGTAGCCTGTAGAGTACACTTGAAATTTAGATAAGCTATAGTAACTTAAACAAATCGATAATATAGTATATAAAAACATTAAGGTATAGAACGTGGAAATAGCACCTCTATGGTTTTTATTTTTTTCTAAATTCCGCAACCTTTAATGGCATCCGAAAAGATGTGAAACTTGTGCCAGGGCATGTAAGATTACTCCAATATTTATGGAGGTCCACTAAAAGATGCTTTTTCTGTTTAAAAAATGTGCTTGCGAACACTGTCGCATATCTAGCAATGTCCTTTGGCGAGATTTACTATTAAGGATTGTCAACCGGTCACGATCCTCCGTATATCTTATATATATGGTATCGTTTCAACGGAGAAAAAAAATTCGATTAATCTATGCTACACAGTGTAGAATTTCAAATGTGTAGTCCAGCGGTAGAGGAGAAGCCAACTTTTTCCCAGCAACGCACACTTCTCTGCATATAGTAGACAGTCGGGTTTGGGGGCAACTGTATTTGTGTCCCGGAATGAGAGACTAGAATTTCCAACTCCCCCGACTTGCTGTACCCAGATGCGACATCAGGAAAATCAAGAAGGGCCCAAGCTCTTTTAGCAATAATAAACATTATCTTAAAAACAAATTGCATTTCGAATTATATAGAATCATGACGTCTCTCGGTTACCTCCTATGAATACCAAAGCAGAAAATCAATTCATGGTTGCGTAGCATCCGTATAGCAAGTACCAGGAAGTACTTGCTGGATTAAACTAAAGCTTGGAAAGATGACATATTTTCTGTACAAATGTCTCGTGCAGATCTATCAATTCAGTTTCTTTTCATAGCTTCCTCAAGGAAGCAGAAAGGAGGAAAGTACAGTGAACATAGCAGTAAACGTCAACTTTACAAGTTACAGGATTAAAGTGTGTAATAACTGGGTTTTGCATAAAAATACATCCTTCCGAGCATGTCTCCGCACGCAACGATTCTTTTGTCAAATTGTTTATGTCGTCCTGTGACTAACATCGGTGACACTTAAAAGTAATTGTTTTAACACCGGAATGGTTAAAGCTTACTATTATTATTATTTTATAACCTACATCTTATCACCAAAATTTTCATTTTTCATTATTTCCATTCTTAATTTCATTAGCGGTGAATATTACCGAAGTCAATAACCTCTACCCTAATACACATCATCGTTTGTAACATCGATTTTCATCTTAACTTCTACAACCTCCGGTGGTTCTTAATATCCATGATTACAAAAAATAAATTTAACAAAATATTTATAACGTTCAACAAGTTCTATTAGTTTAACAAAATATACAACTTCCATTATTTACTATTTACAACTGCATTTTCAAAACATTACATACATCTTTCCGGTTAGTGTTATCGGACAAAATTAAAGAATTTCCAGAACCTTCATGCAAGTTCTAATAATTAGAACTAAGTATTAATGATTACTGTATGACAATGATAACGTCAGCTTGAAGATCCTGGAAATTCTGGCGATTAGACGCAGCATTATGGTGTAGAAATTATAATTTACAACAAACAGACTTATACTCATTGTTAGGGCTAAAGAAGGGCTCCAGTAGCATTATTCGTTACCAAAAATATTAAAAAATAATATAATAATAAAATCCATGATTTATAATAATAGTTTTACAAACATATATACTGGATTATTTTTACGGTATTATATACATAACAAAATATTGTAATAGTACTACCAACTTTAATAAAGCTTCAAACTTTGTAATGGTATCATTGAAGTTAACATTTAAAATACGTCTTCATAAAAATGAAAACTCATGTTGTACATATAATCAACGCTTAAGGTCTGGAGGGATAAAAATCCTACTGTTCTTAAGGAAGGAATTATTATATAAAGAAAGGTGAAAACTTCTCAAGATGAAATCAGATTATACATATATGTATAGTGTGCATTGGCATAAAAAAGATATCGCTGCCTTCCTCCCATATTATTGCTTTTCCGGTCCAAAGTTTTCTTTGTTCGTAAACGCCTTATTCACAATTCCAAGATATTCTTCATAGGATGGTGGAGGACATTCCATGTCGGCATGAGAAGTATTGCAAGATAAATTGTCTACTTTAAATTCTGCTTTCGACATCCCAACTACACTTTCAAATGGTGGTGGTGCGGTATCCACTTGACTCTGATTTATGTCAGTGACCCGAGCCGGACACGTATTTCCATGCGTTTCATGAAGATGTACTGCCACTGAAATTGTTGGAATTTGACCCTGATGTCCATTTAGCTGTCCTGCATTCAGCATGGCCGGAAACCCGAAAAATGTGTTTTTCCTGTACAACTAAAAAAACATACATTTACTCATATTAAATCCTTCCTCTGAGCAAAACACACAAAATGTAATATGTACATATATAATTTATTTATGTAAAGTACAACATCCAAAGGTCCACATCAGGGCCTACTACTACTACTACTACTACACATGATAAAAATCGAAAACGTCGGTGAATATTTCTGCCGACTTGCTTTTCCGAATATATAGACACACACACACAGTCACACACATGCATCATTCAATTTAAAAAAACTTGATCCACTATACTTTCAATTCCCTTGTTGTTATTGTTGCTGAAAAAGCTACTCTTCAAATAACTCACAATATATTCATAGTCCATATATTGTAGAACCGGAATGCTCCTTCGAGAACATGCCGTTTCAGCAACAATAAATAAATGATATGGTCGTAAATAAAATATTAAAATGACATGTCTTACCCGCTTCACGAGCAGGATGAGGAAGAGCAGAACCATAAATACTACGAAGGCTACAAAAATGATATCCTCACTACCCATTCCGGTGAATATTTCCTCTTGACAATTTACACGCACACACACTGAACTTTCCGCACAGTTTAACTCAAAAACTACAGTCAACTGAGACTCAACAGTAAAGTCAACTCACACAGTTTACTAATGTGTACAGACAATCAGCGTGTTGTACAAATAGCAAGTCAAACAGTTCCGCCGTAATGGAAAATCAACACAGCAACATGCAATCCAGCGGTTAACCGGACGCGGAAATCAATTTCTTATGTATTTCAAACTTCGGAACCCTTCCAAAACAACTTGATTTGAAATTTTGAAAATTCGGGCAGTATCCGGATTGGGAAAGCTGACTTGTTATGGGAAACCGGGCTGTCAACTTGATGCAGAAATTCACCCGGTGATCTGGATCTGATGTTTACACGATGATCGTGGTAGGATAATCGAACTTTCTTCTGGATCAGGATAATCGAACTTTCTTCTGGATCAGGATAATCAAACTCTCTTCTGGATCAGGATAATCAAGCTTTCATCTGGATCAGGATAATCTCTCTTTTGGATCAAGACGTTGGTCTAGATTAAGATAATCAAAGGTTCGGTTGGATCAGGATAATCAAACGTTTATTGTCTAGATCGGGATTATCAAACGTTCACAGGGACGGCGATCACCAAATGGTCAACTGGATACGAAAAATGGCGGAGTAACTACAAAACAAGATTACAATATAAATTAACTGGAAACGTTAAAAAATAAAATTATGGACACCGGTAGTTGAAAGTGGAACACATGGAAAATTGTCTGGAAATTTCTACTCAACCTTGGTCAATGACTCCATTTTCCGAATCCTTGGATAAAGTCCACAAGGCAGGTAGAAACGCAGTTGAGAGCTGTAAATGAGAGAATTAAAGACAGGTTTTAACTTTGAACATAACCCCAGTTAACATGTATTCACGTAATACACGTCGTCACGCTTGTAACAAACTATATTGTGACTATCACTTTCGATAAGAATGGAAACCCATTGCATACAGTGTGAAACTTTCAATTTACAAGCTGATAATATGACCTTTGTGGTGTGGTGATAATGAACAAACACTTCTAGGTGAAGCTATACACAAACTGCAATAAACAGTCGTGGCTAAGTGAGTACATGCGTCGACTAAATAAGTTAAGTTAACTAAACTATACTTAATATTAAACTAATAACTATATTCAGTATAGAATACAAAACCCACAATTAAATTGCCTGTTCCAAATATTCTTTTGTCCCAAAAGGGGTTCGTAATTAATAAAGCTGCTGGCAGATGTCGGAGACACTATTTTTATTCGATGTCCTTTGTAATATTGATCAGGTATACTATATATTGTATTTTTTTAATTGTTTTTTCATTCCCCTTTAACAAGTTTTTAATGCGTACCTATCTACCATTTCTTGTGTGAGGATGATGATTTGATGATGCCATTTCTATTAATAATTTATTACGACGGACAATTCCATACAATTTGAAGCTTATTATACCTAAGCTCCATAGGGCAAACGTTTGTAGGGGCACGTTGATATTTCACTAGCTCGTGAGAAAAACATCCTAAAAAATTTGTTAACATATATTCTACAAATATTCTGACAAATATGCTACAAATACTCTAATAATAATGTAATAAATGTTTAAAAAATAATTCTAGTAAATATTTAAAAAATAATTCTAGTAAATATTTAAAAAATAATTCTAGTAAATATTTAAAAAATAATTCTAGTAAATATTTAA
>JAQGAK010001931.1:0-24911 GCA_034696945.1 Lipothrix lubbocki
ATCGAACAGTTATTTCCCCGCATAGCGTTCACGACTCGACAGAAAGTCATCAATAATCTTGGGAATCATCTGCGGGAGGGTCAAGTAGCGGATGAGATCTTCCAGGCCGTGCAGGCTAAATACGGAATATCAATCGCCTTTCCAATGCTCCAGGCATGTAGTGAAGAATTTGTCAGGTCTACGCTGAAGTCATCAAAATTAACGCTGCTAGCACCTCAATTGCTAGCAATTCTGCAGAGATATCCGGAAGTTGGTATTCAGTATATCAAAGATCATCCCTACCTATCCTTCGACATCAGCATCTGTCTAAATTACCTTGCTGACCATCATCCCCAGGAGTTGCTTCAACTCAAGAAAGATTATCCAAATGGACTTTCCGTCAATTTGGGATCTCGCAGGTCAAAGAAGATCCTTAAATCCTACACACAAGATTGCGTTGAGTTAGCAGGAGCCGATTCAGTTTTGTTTAAAGCATCTCAACTGCGGAAGCGCCTCTCGCAAGAGCAACTTGTTAAGGTTTTATTGAAGGCTGTTCCAAAAATTGGCGAGACTTTAAATTCCTGTTGGGATTCGGATTCCGTGTGGCGGTACTTAGACGATTTACCGAAATCCCGTCAGTTGGAGATCCTTGAAAGTGCATTCCAAACGACTTACAAAAAATCCGTGGTGGATTGTCCGGAAAGTGTATCCGCGGAAGTGATTTCCATGCTGGGAAATCCAGCGGACCGGGAGAGGTTAATTAATTGGAAAATAAAAAACGACACTACCGATCAGCGATTCCGATTCTCCCGCCATCACTACGCTTGGTTCTCTGAGTCGAAATGGTTCTGGAAGGCTTTAAAGCCGACGTCAGTGTCCATCCCGGAATTAACGAAAATTCTAAATGCAGAGAAAGACTGCAATAACCGAGTGAAGCTTTTCCGGATCCTGATCCTCTCCTGCATTGTGAATAATGATTCCGTCCAACTCCTCAAAGTGTTCCAGCTCCTCACAAAGAAGTCCCGGAATGACAAGATTGATGTCCGACGAGCGCTGATCGAAGGGATGTACGACGCTTCGCATGTCATGGAATTCCAACAAGACCACTGGGCCTGTTTTGACGAAGTATTGTCCATTTGTCAACTGTATAAAGAAATCCGGTCCATTGGCTATGTCTATGAATTGCTGCATAAGCAAGTGGCGTATTTGCTCGAAAATAATCTCCCGATTAAGGAGAAATTAACGTTTATTGTCAAAACTAGCTTCGAAGCTGGCTCTTCCTGGAATTTTACTATCTCGGGAGTGAAGGGGGCGGAAAATCAGAGGAAATTAATTGAGAGCTATGTCACAGTCATGGAGTCTGTGTCAGCGGTAGAGACTGGACATCAAAAGTTGGAGTCCATGGTATTTGGGACTTTGGCTCAAGAGATTGACAAGTGGAATCGGATTAATCGTAATGTAAACAAAATCAATATTTCCAGTTTCCCTTGGTTGGATCGTCGCTGCAAAGAACTATTTAATCTGGAGGACAACGATCCCGAAACGACTTATCATGTTCGAGAAAATCGGAAATTATTCCGTGTTCTCATGCAGGATGACAATTTCCAGGAGAAATTCCTCGACGAGAATTTGCAAAGCTTCATTCACGATTCCGTATTAAGTTTCAGCTGGCGGAAGTATCCGGGGAAAGTTAGAGAGAGTCTGGAGCACATTGTGAAAACGGCGTTAAAGGCTGATAATAAAATTAGATTCCGTCCATTTTTGGGATTCATCGTGCAAGTTAAGAAGGCGGGAGGGAACGAGAAAATGATTGAGAAAATCCGAGATGAATGCAATTCTGTACTGGAGAATCCTCAGAATCAGGACTCTGGGGATGAAGCAATAGTTACTAATGCTATTAAAATCCTGGCTGTGATTAATCAACCCGAAGATTTCCTAACCTTCGCTCGGGGGAAATATCCAGTGGAGATGAAAATCGATCCTAAAGATATCAATGAGGTGGATTACGAAATCAAAAAAGCTATTGCGGAAAGTTTGAAATCCTTGAAGGACCCACGATTGGCATTAAAATCCGTGGAGAAATTCTGCGGTGGGGATTATTTGAAATTAGTCCTGGGCTCCCTTTATTCAGTATGCAATGCCTTGCCGGAACATGAAATCCTATTATTTTTACGAACTCAATTAAAGGAGAAGCCAGCCGTGAGTGTGAAGAAGCACATGATCCGACTCTTCTTTTCCATCGCTCCGCTTCAGGAGAAAAATGCAATTTTGCGGGACATGTGGGCAGCGGAAAACAACCCTACCATTCGCTTTGAAATCCTTGCGCAATTTTACAACCTCCTCAAGAACAATTGTGAAAAGGGAGTTTGGGAAAATTTACAAGCTGCCTTGGAATCTTTGACGGATGAGGATACTCCGAGTTTGGAACATCTCAAAAGTTGCTGCTCATTAGATGACAATCTTCAGGAATTCACAACGGATTTCTTCAAATTAATTCTACACACATTTGACCGAGTTGGAGCGGAGGAGGATTACAAGTTCCAGGTTTATTCCCGAATCTCAACTGTAATTTCAAAACTGGCGGATAATTTCCTCGATGATTTAGTCCGCGTGGCCTTTAAAACCTCACTTGAAGCCATTTCCAGGCATTGTCAAGTAGTTGATTTGGTTGTGAAATATTTAGTGAATGATCACATTTCGGAGGAAACCCAAGGAAGGAGGTTGGAGAAGATCCAGCCGATTGTACAAGATCTGTATGTTAATCATTGGGATAAATGGGTCACGACCTATGGATACACCACTTCCCAATGTTTCGTCACCAAAAGCTTACTGAAGCTCTTTTTCCAAACTCTCAGTTGCAACGTCATTTCTTGCAAGAATAAAACTTTGAACAAGAAGAAAATCATTGAGGAATTCCTGCTTCAGCTGCAGACAATACCGGATTTGAGCCGAACTTTCCGGAATATTTTCACCCTTCAAGTTACGTCCTTGGTTCTGGATCAGCAGAATTGTTCCGAAGGCATAAAGAAATTGGAAAATGTGGGGAAGGGAGTTGCGGGCTTAATTGATTCCTACTTGAAAGTCCATGGGTCGGAATTTTTGTTGGTCACCAATGTGGTGTTGCAGAGCGTTTGGGAATTTCTCTTTCCCGATTTTTGTCGGGACCACGTGTCGGCTCTGATTCATGGAATCTTACTTGCCGGCGAGACAAAATCCAATATTCTCACTGCAATTGCCCTTCGAACGGAAGCAAAGCCGGCGGACAATAAGGAGTTGGGGGAGATGTACGATCACATGTTGGAAGTTATCAAGAAGAGTGAGGATAAGACTATCAGGACGTTCGCCGAAGTTGAATCCGCTAATTCCTATTAAATTTCTTCGAATTTATGTCAAGTCGTTGGGTTCTATGAAATTTTGCACAGTTGTATTATTTAATTAAATTTATTAATATTAATAATTAATTTATAATTATAGTACTAATGTCCATTTGAATTTGCAATTAATATATCATCGGCGAAGGATCCCAAAAAGTGCCAATTTCTAATCCTTCATCAACGTTAACATTACTACTTTTTGATGCTTCGCCGATGACGTGTACAATTATTATTTCAGTTTATTTCTTTCTCGTTTGATTACATATGTTGTTCGTAGGTTAAATTCCTAATATAGATAATGTAATTTTAATAAATTAATAAATAATATTAAATTCAATTTATATATTTGTCAGCTAATATTACACGAATCCTATTATTTGAATCATAATTGATGTTCTCATTTGTTTTTGTTATCATTATGTTTATTGGAATTTTTTGTTCACAGTAATAATAATAAATAATAATATTAATATTTAAGAATTAATTTCAATGTTAATGAAATCTGTGATTGCTTATTGTGATGTGATATATATCTATCTAGTTAATACCTTTTAAAGCTTTACAAATAATTGTAAAAAACTTAAAAAAGTGTAATCCGAAGAAGAAACTTTGTGCTAATAGATTGTGGAATGTTGCCGTCCGAAATTTTGCCTGCAAATTTTCAAATAATCTATAATATTAATAATAGTTTGTACATACTTGAACATTTCGTAATAATACAAGAAAATTTATTAATTAAAATAAATAAATACATAGAATTATATTGAAATATTCGTGTAAATTAAATAAATTAAATAATACATTTCAGTAATAATTTAAAAATTAACAAAACAGTAGAATAGATTGTAATGGGACTTTACAACAGTAAAAAATTAATATAAGTAAATAAATTTATATTGGAAATAACTATGTATATGAGTTAATATAAAATAAAGAAAAATCATGAATTCGATTGAAAGCCATAATTCGTTGTTGATGAGATCAGTATTATTTTCCTATGTATGCATTAATAATTTATTTAGTCAATAAATCAAATAAACAGATTCCTTTTATTACAACATTCGTAGTATCAGTCAGTAAGAGTTACATATTTATTGTGAAATATTAAGAAGATTAATCACGTGTAGACTTTCCTTCCGACAATTACACTTGCTCTTCATTCTCCATAAATCCTTGAAAGCCGGAAGTGCTTGGTTACGTGCTCCAAAAATATTTATATATTAGGAGGACGAAAATCCAAAAAACTTGTCTTGTATACTACAATCCAGCCAAGTAATTTTTGCCAAACGAGATTTATTTTAGAAATTTCGTATTAAATCAATTAAAAATTTCGTATTAAATCCATTAAAAATTTCGTAGAATTCTTTGCAAAATTAAAGTATTCAATTACTTCAGATATGTTGTCAGTCAGCAAGAATTTGAGAATACTAATTTCCATTATATTTTATCCTTCATTGATAAGAGCGGAAACGGAACTTCTTATGGACTGGGACTATGTTAATCCTCCATTGTGCAGCTTGGGATTTCAAACCTGCGATAATTTCGGTATCAATTTTAATATTAAAACTTTGCCCCGAATTATTTTTGCTAAAATAAAATGAACGTTTAATCCGGATATAATAATAACCCGGTAAATTGATGTAATTCTCATTTTAATTAAAATAATTAAATTAAAAATGTAAATATGTATGATTTACAATATATAATTTTTCAATTTCCACAGCTTTTCAGCCGGATTGCAATGCCCCGAATAAAAGCATCATGTCTTTCCGAAGCATCGTTCCCCCAGAAAAACTAACGATGGAGGACAAAGCTCCAAGGCCAGACTTGAACGTAAACATGTCGTCGGGAATAACTCTCGTCGCCAGCAGCAGCAGCGGAAATAAACAAGGAGCACCAGAAGCAACAAACCCCAGATTCTTCATACATGAACGATTTTACCAAAGCTTACCCCAAATATTATTGGTCGTCTTTTGTTTATTTCTACAGACTCTGGTTTATGCAAGTTTTGCATGGGAATTTTTGCATAAATAAATAAATAATTTGGCAGCAATGAATTACTTTAAATTAAATACTTAAGACGAATCATCTCGGGTGACTCACTTTCTTCTTGAGAATGCAGCTATACATAGACGCACTTGGAGATAGCCCACTTTGCATCTCAACCGATGATGCTATGCATATTCCCTTTTTCCTGTGCATTTATTCATTTTTATAGAGATTACTCCGTATAGATTTACTATATATAAGAGATAAGGTAAGACATGTAAGATTTACACACACTCGAAACTCACGGGCAACGGGCCGACCGACAATTTGATTCTGTTTAAAGTTCAATGTACAACTGCAAAAAGTTAACCTGCCAACGACTCAAAACCGAAAGTTTACATCCAAAGCGCCCACGCTCAAAAAGTGAAAACATTCTTTTGGGTGATGGATTTTAACCAACAAGGAAAGGTATAAGATAAATAATAATTATATAGGCAAAACTTCCATGTCAGAAGCCAAAAGAGGAAGTTGAGAGTCGGAGTTTGGATTTTGTTTTAACCGCATTAGCATTACAATATAATAATCACAATTTACAATCTCTGCACTCGGATAATTAAAAATATTGCTAAAATTACAATATCAGTGATCACAATATCAAAATCATTATTAAAATCAATATTGTTATTACAGTTTTATTATTTATATATGTATTTATTATTAATTAAAAATAATATGAAAATCGACAATGTCAGCCATTTTTGTTTTAATATTAATACTCTTATTATTACAAACAACTGTAGCAACTTCCACTAGTGAAACTCAAGATAGCAAATATGCCTTATTAGAAAAAGTTCAAAGACTGCGAAGATGCTCAAAATTTGTCCAGGAGTTCTTCAAAGTGCCGTCAGAATTACGATACGCTTATAATTATTCCAGAAAACTGGAAAACTTGGGTGACAAATTGGGATCAATAAGTTTATATGAATTCAACTTGGAAGTTCAGCCGCCATCGTGCAAAGATCAAGTGTTTAAAGTTACAGTTTCTTTGAAGAATCATGGAGAATTTTCAAAAAATTCGAATGAATTATTAGTCTTTCTTCATTTTACTCAAGATGGATCCGTGGTTTATTCTTCAAAGAATTTTGCTGAGGAGGAGGATATTATTAAAAAAGAAATTGTGTTTCATCCTGATAACTTTTGTATAGCAAGGTGTTTGGTTTTATTTTGTAAACTTTATTTATTATATTTATAGGGAAGTCCTTAATTAATTTAATTAATTTACGGATTGTTTAAGTTTAATTAAGTAAACTAAGAATTTCTATAAAAAAATAATAAAAATGCTAATAAAATTTTTAAATATTTGTTTGAAAAAATTAATAAAACAATTAAAGCACCTTCAACCTTATTAACTAATAGTTCTCAATTTATTAAGAATCACCGGAAAGTCAATCACACTGAATCTCTGCAAATCCCAATGTTCCCTCCAAGAAAATGAACATGGCGGAAGTTTTTGCATCCCGCGCTGCTGCCCTCTAGGAACAATGTCCACCGGAAAAAAAACTTGCGAAATACCACAAAATGAGGACCGGACTTTGGATATTTTTGACGATGTAAATAATTTCAATCGAAACAACATTCATCCTCAATTTGTGGTAAATGACCAGTACAATGATGGGGGTTGTACCGTTGCAAATTCCGTCATTGATAAAAACAGGTCGGTCAAGGCGTATCTTTTAATCAAGGATATCTATTTTTTTCAAATATTCGGCGTATAGACGAAATTGGTCGAAAAAATTAGAAAACTATATCAGAACACCTAAATATCATGGATCAATGTAATTTACTTTTTTTACATGTTTTACAGGATTCGATTTTTACCAGATGGCCAAGTTTTAGTAAACGAACCTCGAAACTCCCTCTGGCACCAACTGAATTCCACTAGCGGGAAATTTAAGTACTGCGTCGATGGCTTGTGGGAACGAAAATATTCACCGGACGGGGATAAATTAAATACAAAAATACTCCTAAGGCATTGCGCATTACAAAATACAGCCTTGTTGGAATTAGATTCTACTCCATTAGTAGAGTCTTCCAAAATAGTAGCGACAGTCATTACCTTAGCTGTTTATACTCCCTGCATTGCAATTTACCTGGTAATATTCATTATTTACGTAATTCTGTGGACAAATCAAGCTGTTTTTGGCTGGACGGTAATGGCCCTGATTGCTTGTCAACTTCTGGACTACATTTTCATCACATCGGTCCTCCTGTTTGATCCCCACAGAGTTTTCGGAGAGCTCCAGACAAACCTCAAAGGATTGTGCATTGCTATTGGTAAAGGTTTTGATTGATTGGGTTTAATATTAGTTTTAAATATCGTCGGCGAAGGATCGGAAAGTACCAACTGCATCACGCGCCAGTGTCTTAAAGTACCAACGCGGGAACGTTCAAAATTTTAGTTAGAAAGTACCACAAATGTTTAAGCGTGGAGTTCCCAATTTTGGTATGTTTAGACATCAGCGCAAAGTGGCTTTTGGTACATTAAGACATTAGCCACGCATGCAGTTGGTACTTTCAGATCCTTCGCTGACGATATTTAAATTAATTGAATTAAATATATTGTTGTGTGAAGGAATCATCATTCATTTTCTATCCGTAAGTGTATATGCCTGGACCACTGCTCTTACATTTGATGGATACTCCAAACATAGGTGAGAATTATTACTTACACATTTATCAGGCCTGTAATTATTGAAGCTTTGAATTAGGAACTATATCCGAAATAATAAATTTAAAATAATAAAAAAGCTTTCAAAGATTAGAATTTTGAAACTACGAATGGTTTTAATTTAATTAATGGTGTTAAAGAAAATTTCAAGTTCAATTTGGTACAAAAATATTTACGTATTTTAATATTTTATTCTTGTAAGATCCCTGATGATGATTACTGCTCTGTAATCGAAAGCTTGGAAATAAACTTGAATCGTTCATTTTAGCATTAACCACGTATTTTAATTATTAAAAATGATAAGTAATATATTATCTTGTTATCAACGCAGTTCCATAAAGACGATGACCAAATATTTCGTCCATCGGAAAAAGGGCAAGAAAAGATTCGTCAGATACGTTGGTTTTGCTGTTGGAGTCCCAACAATCGTTGTATGCGTTGCAATGATTTTGGATTTTAATTTTAAGTAAGAATTGTTTGCTAATTTTTTGTTCTAAGTAATTCGTCATATGTAAATGTGGATTTAAGGTTTTTATTCGAAAGACACAGGAGGGAACCTCTCTCGACGACCTTTGGGGTCGCGGGCGGAAGATTTTCATTCGATATTTTGCATAGTTAAAAATTTCAGTGTTCAATTAATTTTGTGGTTTTTTCTAGTGAAAACAAATGGCTCATTTTACCAAATTATCAAAAGAGCTGCATAATTAATGACAAAATGTCATACTTGCTGTACATCGAAGCAATTAACTTGAGCTTGTTCCTGGCCAGCTTCATATTCTCTGGGCTAACTTTCCGAACATTGTGGTTGGCGAGACAGAATTGCCGGCTTTTGACTAATACAGATAAAACATCCCCTGGGGTCGGATACAGGTGTGTGAGAAACGAAATTATTAATGAAATGGAATTAAAATTTAAAAACTAATCAAATTTTAAATTCAATTTCTAAACATTCAGAAGATCGAGTTATTTTTTTTAATTTGAAATATTTAATGTTGCAATTATTGTGATAATAATTTTTGACTATTTGGCTATAGAGTAATACAATTTATTTATTTATCGTTACAGACTAACTTTTGTAGTAAAATTTTTGACACTCATGGGATTTCCGATAGCCTTTAGGCTGATTCTGAACCTCGGAGAATTGACAGGAGGATCTGAATATTTTGCTCTTTTGCAAATTTATAGACTGGTACAAGCTTTGGGTTTCTTTTGGATATTCGTTTGTAATCGGAAGACCCGATATCATTTGTATGTCAGATTTCCAGAGTTGCAAAGATTCTTGCAGAATCATTATTGTGAAAGGAGTCCTAACGTTGACGAGGGTTTTATTCAATAAATATAATAATTATACCGCAAATTTTATTATTCGTTAAGTATTTATAAACGTGTAAACTTTAATAACAGGATTTTAAGCATATTTAAATTAATACGTTATATGAATCGCTCCTTCAGGTGCAAGATGGGCTATCTCCATTTGCCTTAAATTTTAACTTTACATTTACTTACATATCATCATTTTACTGCAAAATGGGTTACGTATTTAGAAAACACTGAAAGCTGATTTAAGACCTAAGGCATTTAAAATAAATATATCGTTTTTAATAAAAACGTCGTTAGGATTATTGGAGATAACACATCTTCCATTTCAAATGCTGGTGGATAACTCATCTTGCATTTACGAAAACTGGAGATAACCCACCGTGCATCTCAATTAGTGACACGTCATCTATTAATCAGTCTAATAACCGCTTCCATCACACAATTAATTTAAAAATCAAAAGCGGATAATTTTATAATGCTGAATGACCGACTCGATAAATTTTAAAGAAAACTTGGCAACAGTGCTCAGCCAATAAATGCTTCATTCTTGCAAGCATTATTATTCTTGAATATTTCCAGATTGCTATTTCCTTATTAATTAAATACGTAAGCGTCCGCGAGGAAGTGTGTGGTTAATTAAATTCAAGGAAAAAATGAATCATACGAATAAATGGGTCATACATAAAAGTTCCGTTCCAAGAATTGAAGAAGAAAATTGAGGTTTTGCTTTTACAGTGATAACCTGTAACCTCTGAATATCATGTAACCTGTGGAATTAAAAGTTTCTATCACTAAATTATAATTATTTCAGTTTACAACTATTCTACAATGACACCGAATTTTGCTTTAGTAATCATAATATTACAAATAATAATTGTAGCAACGTCCAATGGTGAAACTGTAGTAAGCAAAAATGACGTGGAAAAAGTTCAAACAATCCGAAGGTGTTCAAAATCCGTCCAGGAATCCTTCAAAGTGCCGTCAGAATTACGGTACGATTATAATTCATCCAGAAAAATGACATACTTGAGTGAAAAATTGGGATCACGTTTATACGAATTCAGCTTAGAAGTTCAACCGCCATCGTGCAAAAAAGAAATTTTCAAAGTTACTGTGTCATTGAGGAATGATGGAGAAACAGTTAATTCTAATGAATTAGTTTTTCTAAATTTCACTGCAGATGGATCCGTGGTTTATTTATTGCAGAATTCGGATGTGGATGATGATGAGGATGTTATTGAAAAGGAAATCCTTTTTCATCCAGATAATTTTTGTATTGCAAGGTAACGGTTTTCTAAATGAATTTAAGATTAATTAAATAATCCAATATTAATTTTATTCGAAATTTGAGAATAATATTTTTTGTAAAAATTTAACTAAATTTATTTTATTTATTTATCATTTATTTATTCATTCATTTATTATTTAAAATTTTTTATTTATGAATTCCGAAAAATATGTAAATTACTAGTTGTACGGATACTTTATTCTAATTGTTTTAAAATAATTAAGAAAAAGGTAATTTGAAATTTTATTAATTATGCATTATATTTATTATATACTAATTCCCAAACAATATAGAATCACAAAAAAATCTATCACGCTCCATCTCTGCAAATCTCAATGTTTCTTGAAAGAAAATGAACGTGGCAGGAGCTTTTGCATCCCGCGCTGCTGCGCCGTTGGAACGATTTCGACAGCCGGCACGTGCGCCAAGGCTGAGAATGAAGATTGGATGCCGGACATTTTTGACGATCTCAAGAATAATTTCAACGGGAAAAATGTCCACCCACAATTTATGGTGAATGATCGGTATGATGATTGGAATTGTTCCGTGGAAAGTTCCGTCGTGGACAAAAGAAGGCAGGTACACCATTTATTTTTAAATCACCATGCAGGGAAATCTTCCCAGGTGTCAACAAAATGTAATAATTTTGTTATGCTAATAAATTGTTTACAAAATTTGTAATTTTTAGATTAATTAATTAATTAATAATAATTTAAATAATGAATTTTTATTAAATTAATTAAACTCTTACAGCATTCGGTTCTTACCAGATGGTCAAGTTCTAGTCAAACAACCTCGGAATCCACTCTGGCACCAACTGAATTCCACTACCGGGGAATTTAAATATTGTGTGGATGGCTTGTGGGAGCCCAAATATTCACCAGTTGTGTACAAATTAAATTCAAAAATCCTCTTGACGCATTGTCCGTTTCAAAATAACGCTTTATCGTTAGAATTACTACAATCTACACGGGCAGAGTCTGCCCGAACCACGACCATCCTCATATTTACTATTTACATTCCCTGCATTGCAATTTATATGATAATATTAATTGTGTACGGAATTCTGTGGAAAAAACAAACCGTTCATGGTTGGACGATAATGGCTGTGTCGGTTTGTCAATTTCTCGATTACATCTTCATCACCACGGTCCTCTTGATCACTGTTTTTGATCCCCACCGAGTTCTCAGAGATTTCCAGACCCGCCTTAATGGATTGTGTATTGCTATTGGTCAGTTTGGTATTTTAGTTTTTTTTTAAATTTAAATAATTAAATGTATTCACATTCATTAAATGTGTGAAATTTGGTTTTGCACAGGAATCATCAGCCATTTTTTCTCCATCAGCATTTACGCCTGGACGACTGTTCTCACATTTGATGTGTATTCGAAACTAAGGTAAAAATATAATAAATTGTTTAATATTATTATTAATATATTACTATTAGTATACAAATAAATTATGAAACTTTAGTATTCGTGATACCTTTGATGACAAAATTAATGCTCAATTTGAAAAATTTATTTTAATTTGTTACCCAAATATCAATTTATTGTACTATTTTATTAAATGAATTCTAATAAAATGCTTTGATCGACGCAGTTTGTTAGAGGTAATGACAAAATATTTCGTCCACGGGAAAAAAGGCAGGAAACGATTCGCCGGGTACTTCGGTTTTGGTGTTGGAATCCCAGTCATGATTGTGTGTGTTGCCGCGGCTTTGAATTTTAGTTATCCGTAAGAATTATTTCCTTTGCTTTGAATTGGCTAAAACATTTGAATTTAAAATTTATTAATTAATTGGCTAAAACATTTGAATTTACAATTTAATAATTAATTGGCTTACAATTTAGCAAATTATTACAGTTTTATTATTTTCCCTATATGGTTAAAAATTTTAGCGTTAAATCAATTTTTTGCGTTTCTTTTGTAGTGAAGACAAAGGCCTCATTTTACCGAATTATCAAAAGAGCTGCATAATTTACGACAAACTGTCGTACATGGTGTACATTGAAGCCATTAACGTGAGCTTGTTCCTCGCCAATATTATTTTCGCTGGACTAACTTTTCGAGCGCTATGGATCGCCAGCAAGAGTTCTCGGATTCTGACTAACAAGACATCTGCTGGGATCGGAAACAAGTGAGGAATGTTGAAATTTTTTAAATTAAATAAATAATTTATTTTTTAAACTTCCAGCAAGAAGGTATTTACTTTATATGGTAGCAGTTTATTTTTATGATTATAATTATAACTTATAATTGACCCTTTGTATTGATGAAAATTGCTAATAGCGCTTTTTTATTATTTAGAGGAGCTTTCGTCGCAAAATTGTTGATACTCATGGGATTTCCAATGGTCTTCAGGCTGATTTTGAACATTGGGGAATTGACAAGGATCAATCCATATTTTGCCATTTTTCAAATTTACAGACTTGTGCAAGCCCTGGGTTTGTTTTGGGTCTTTGTTTGTAGTGGAAAGACACGGGATGACTTGTACGTCAGATTCCCCGGGTTGAAAAGATCCTTCCAGAATTGGTCAAGTAGTCGTGAGAATGACATGAGCGTGGCAACTGAGGAGGCCCGTTTACTCTCTAAATAGCTAACGTCAATGAATATTTATGAACTTTGTGTATTTGAATGTGGCTACTTTTTACGCTACAAACTTACTTTTGCTAAATAAATTGAAAATAAACTAGTCAAAAATATTTGTAAAACAAATTCCAAGTAATTAAAGTCTAAAGAAATATATAATAAATTAATTCAAAATAAATAAAAAATAACTAATAATATAAGTTATATTAATATAAGATACATTAGTTTATATAATATTCATAACTAATAATATGAAATAATTAATGAATAAATTAAATAATAAATAAATGATAAATACATAATTATATAAACAATAAATGAGAAAAGTAATTAATAAATGGTAAATAAATAAGCGGTAAATTTGAAAGATAAACGTAGTTTCTAATGGATCCATAATTATTAGAAATCTCACATAAATATTGAATTTGTGAATAAAATGTCAATTTCGTAATAAATCTGTGTAAGCTGCTGAGGTATTTATCGGTACGAGACCAATACATGTAACTACACATCAAAGCAACATACGGCATTTAATCAGCAAAACTGAAGTGCTAAACACAAACAAAAAGCACGGCATGATAAAACTAAAACAATTGAAAGCCTGTCGTCTTTTGCTATTGCTACAATAAATTCGAAAAGTCACACTGGGAATTTTGCTTAAGCGCACACGTGTGTGGGATTTTCCGTTGTTGAATCATTTGGATGACCATTTTTCGGTTCAGTGGGTGGGTATAAAAACTCGGATTGAGAGTCTGTTTTAGTTATAACCCTCTGCTTGAATATAAGCTGTCTTATTCACTGATAGTAGTAAAATAGTATTCGTTTTCTGCAAAATCAATTTACCATGAACTTTGTTTTTATTTCTGCCATTTTAGTCACTGCTACCTCAGGTGAGCTGAATATTTTTTTCAATTTGTATTTTTTAAATAATCATTTAATAATATAGGATATTAATAATGATAATACATTTACACTTAAGTATATTTATAATTTCCCATATTGTTTTACGGTGCTTATGCAAGACAATTATTTTTCACTTTGAAAATAATTTTTACTTTTTGTCAACATTTATTTAAATTTAATTTCCGTTCAACAGCGCTAGCTCTACCAAGAAGTAGTTCATTTTGGAATGCCAAATCCAACGTGTTTTTCCCCACGATCGTCGGTGGCGACGTTGCTCGACCCAACGAACTCCCGTATCAATTGAGTTTGCAGTACGATGGGGTTCATTCCTGCGGAGCGACGATTCTCAACGAAAACTTTGCGCTCACCGCTGCGCATTGCGTGGTTTACATGGAGGCGGAGCATTTCACAATTGTGGCTGGAGAGCATGCCCTGGATGCTGACGACGGAACGGAGCAAGTTCGCCAAGTTTCTGAAATTGTGTACCATGCGGAGTACCGGCTGTTTCTCTATTACAATGACATTGCGCTCCTAAAGTTGGCCTCGCCGCTGGATTTAAATAGTTTTGTGAAGTTTGTTGATTTGCCTCCGGCGGACTTTGATGCTACAGGTAATCTTAATAAAATAATGAAAGTTAATTATCTCATTAATAATTACAATTATTATTTTTGTTAACTCATGAACTGTACAAATAGTAATATCACTGCGAGTAATAGTCTTCTTTGGATGTTTTAATTACAAAAATATTAATTTACATATTTAGTTTCTTTTTATTATTTTATTAATTATTATAGTTACAATTTCATTTAACAATTTCAATGAACTGCAGGTCTGGCGTTGGTCAGTGGGTGGGGTCATGAAAATTCCGGCGGGACAAATTCAAATCTCCTGCGGAAAGTTTGGGTGCCGATAATACCTGACGACCTATGCATCGCTCTGTACAATGACGTCGAAGTCATTGGAACGATGGTCTGCGCCGGTGTCATTGAAGGTGGCAAGGACGCCTGTCAAAATGATTCTGGGGGTCCCCTTGTGTTAAATATTGACGAAGTGCCTACATTAGTTGGAATTGTTTCATGGGGCTACAGATGCGCTGAACCCTATAAACCCGGCGTTTATACTGAAGTATCTCGGTATATCCATTGGATCCGTGAACATATGATCTGAGCAATTTTTATTGGATTATAATAGAATTTGTATGAGCATTATTATTTTTTCTTATAATAGTGCCCTGAAGAAGAACAAAAACAATCTAATCGACAGTTTCGCAATTTATTATTAATATGTATATTAGTATATAACGTTAATACACCAGTTTCTGCATTATAGTGCATCAAATTATTATATAGTTAAACAAGGAAAACCACAATATTATATTTTCCTTGATTTCTGTGTCACATGCGAAAACTTATGCAATTTTTGTTGTTGCAAGTAGAGGGGGTAGGTAAATAAATCTTGGGATAACTTTTTTATCCAATTCGTGCTTCAACTTAATAATCACTTCGCGCTACAAAAAGCAGACCAAATCGTATTTAAAATTGAAGACTAAAAGCAATCAAATATATAAGGATATTGAGGATAATTTCGGATAAAACCAACAATCAAGTTTGTATTCTCGAATTCTTCGGCATCGCCAATAACAATAAGTGTAATGATTAAATTGCTTCTCATTACTATAACATTAAATTATTCCATTAATATTTTAGTAATCTGCAGAAGATGCAGATTACTGAAACTCTACTTACTCTACTTACTAACTTACTTACTTTATATACCCGAATTTATTTCATATTTTCTGCTACTTGAAAATTCATATAATTACTATGTATGTTCTTACAAGGGAAGAGTGGAGTGTGGTACGGCTGAAATGAGTAGACTTGAGTAAAAATATGTTATGTACCACCAGTACAGTGTTTGCACCAATCATTCTCCTGCAAATTGGGTTTGAGTGAAATTATAAATTTTTGAGGTTTGATATTAAAATAACGATTTTAATCTCAGAAGTTGGCTAAATCAGAAGTTGTCTGGCATGGATGAGTCATCTCTTAGAAATTACTCCTGTGCACCGCCAGTTACAACATATTATCAACTGTTTGGGCAAGAAATATCTGAGGACTCAAGTACGTCTGAAATATACAGAATCAAACTATTTTAATGATGCCACTTATTTTCTTCACGACACAGTACTATATAACAAAATTTGTTCTACAACAGTTATTAATTTACAAACGTTTTAAGCTATTGCACATGATTTTCCCGCAATTATTTTACTTTTTCAATTAAATTTCGTTGTGTATTTTTTAAACATGTCTGGTCTCATTTAAAAACAGTTTATTCAGAAATTCACATACATTTTCAGAAAATAGTGCGATTTTGGAAACAAACTTAATTTTTAACTCTTTTGTTGCTTTCAGATGGAATTTACATACGGTATGGGCCTTGAGTTATTGCGGAAAGTTTCAACTTTCACCAATGAGATGAATCAGGAACCCAGAGTTTGGGAACACTTCAAATTAAAAGTCACAACCTTTGATCTTCTTGAAGATTCGGATCCGGGCCAATTTCCTCTCCCCGTTTGTGTGTTCCAAAGACCTGGACTAAGTGAATGCAGTATTGTTATCGGGACGGTTGTCAAATGGCACCATCATTACGGCTTTATTGAGTGGCAGGGTCGCGAATTATTCTTTAAAATAAGCGACATTCAAGACTATGGTTTCGGTGTAGATGATCCCAGTCCCGGAGACTATTACGTCGTCGATATTGGCATGCGATAAGGAAACTTCTGCGCGCTTAATTTACGTTTGCCGAGGTATGATTGACATTTAAATACTTGTTACGCACATTAAAACAAAAGCAATTATATAGCAAATTCAAAAGTTAATTCTAATTATAGGAACACCGCTATCCATGACAAAATTACCAAAGCATTGAAATTAATTACATGATTGTATTTTTCAGGCCCAATCCACCAAGTAACCGCATTGTGAATATTAACCTGTGGAACGAAGACCTGTAAAACCTCCGCCGCGCTCTTAATGGTTACCAGAAAACCCGTAGGATCCCGGCCTGGGTTAATGCTTTAAAAACAGCTATATCTTTCAAGTTCTGTTGCTCTTCCAAACTAAGTTGCTCATTAAAAAGTAATTTTTGACACTGTAAATATAAAGTATACATACAAGTATTTACACAAGTAGTGCAGACCCGTCAAATTTTTATTTTATAACATAAAAAAGCAGGGAAAAGTCCTAAAAGAGCGTGATTTCCATGAATCAATGAGACATGAAACAATGCAAATTTTGCAACTGCTGTCCACACAGTTTCCTTGTCCGAAATAAGGGCACTTGGGAGCTTGTGATCTTCAATTCCATCAAATAATAGAACTCCAAGATAAGTAGAAGTCATGATTTTGTAACCTACTTCCCATATCCAATTGTTTTTCACTCCTCCATCAATTTCTTTATGGAAAAAACTTGTTTTACAAAATGAATCCTCCAATAATAAAGTACATGAGTATAAAGTCGACAAACTATTTCGCCACTAAATTTCAGGTTTGGTGTCTTGTAAGGGTCGAAATCTGCACTGCTCAAAATACGAATGTTGTCTTCTAATAAATGCGACCGTCTCACTTCAATGTCTGTAGATCCAGCAATTTTTAATTGAGAGCAGATATTTTTGTACGTCTGGCCTGTTAACAAAATTATATATCACAAATTGTGCGACTAAAATCTAACATTTTTGTTACTTATTTTGTATATAACGTTTACCAGGAGTGAGGTCTGGAACATCAACATCATCCGAATCCGACATGTCAAAAGTCTGGACATGAAAATACTCAAAATGAGATATAAATGGTACCTATTTGTCGGGGTCTACATATTAACGATGAACAAAGTTGTGTTAGAAAGCTCGCTTTGTAAAAAAACCATGAATTAAAATATATTAATCGGTAAACCAATTTAATCATGGATCACTTTGTCTATTATTACCGTTTGTTGTTGACCATCATGTGTATCATTTGCAACCGTAATGTGTTTGGTTGGTGACGAAATCACATCGGTGTTTGCTGAATTTAGCGACATACTGTTTTGCGAAAGTCCTCGTTACGGGAGTCGTCTCAGTCTTTAAATTTAAAATAACAGTGTATTTACGTGTAATATTTGATTAGGTTGGTTTAAAAGCAATCACCTATTTACCTCATTTGCTACATTCTCTCGCACTCTTGAAAATGATGGCAAATGCGTTTTTTCCATAGTGTTATCCTCATCCGAATCATCACTTGAATCCTGTATTTAAGTATTTTAGGTTGAATTGAATGGCAGCTGAATATCTAACATTTAAATTAGCAACATGTAGTTAAATTACTTACCATCATCGTCCTGTCCACAATATTAGCGGTAGGAACAACATATAATCCCTTTAATTTCTTATATTCCTGGAGGACGAATTCGCAAAAAACAGCATGTTTGTCATCGACGTTAGTGAGCTCCTATCCATTTAATTTACCACAGTATTTAGCATGTTTCAGTCGAAACTCACAACCGTTTAGGTACTCAGAAAATTCGCTTTCTGTTGTTGGTAAGCTCTGTATCCCAGTATTTATCTGTAATAATAAAGTAACGTGTTTACGTCTTCATGCATTCAATAAAAAAAATGTAACTTGGATTGCTAATCTGACGTACCAAATCGTATCCATGTGGTTATTATCGGGTCCGTTGTGTCTTCACCAGATCCCTTAAACAGAATAATTTTTAACACAAACTCAAGGATTGTTGCTTTTGCAAGTTTTTTTGAAGGGGGCTGAGATGGAGCGTACTTTCATTTGGATTTCTGAACGTCGTTCGCAATTTTTGCAAGGTTGTTTTTCGAGAAATTGCTGGAATTCATTGCCAGTAAAGAATTCCCAGCTATGGGCAAGTTGTTATGACTATTTATTCCACCTAGATATTAATTATTTAACATACTTTTTTAACATTCATGATAAATCATATTTTATTATTTAATTGAACTGTTAATAACTTGTTGATGGTATTGCCGTAAACATCAATGCGGGCTGTAAACTGCTAGTTGAGGTCGATGCAGTATTATTCGGAAGATACCCATTTCCTAATTTAAGTATAATTATGTCCACGTAATTGAAAAATAATGATTATTAATTGTTGATATTTTCAGTGAATACATTACACTACAACATAATTATGTCTTTTCATGGATATAAATACCAAAGAATGTGTTGTTAAATGTTGCATTTCTGTTTTGACAGGCTGATGGAAGCGGTGGGTGTTGATTTAATTGCGATAAACTTTGCTGGAGTTCGATCACAACGGTCTGGTTTGTATCTAAAAAAATGCTGTGAGTTATATAACTAAAAAATATTTTGCTTTACTTTTTTATCGTCTGAGTTAATGTACTGACCTCCATTATCAAAAAATCTCCACATCCTCAAAAATCAAATTTTAACAAATTTTTGTTTGAGCACAACTCTTCAAAATTAGATGGAAAACCAACTCTCCTAGAAGAACTGTGTACATGTAAGCGTGAAGAATATATTTTCCTGTGTAAAATCATTTTATTGGCTGTAGCAAAAATGTTTTGATGCGAAATGAAGCATTGAGAAATTTAGCATTCCGCGAAAGTAGGATTATTATTGTATTTATTTCTCCGATCCGATCAATCCTCTCAACGAGTCTCAGATGCAATTGAACTGAAGTAAATCGCATTAACAATTAACATATTATTTAATGACATAAATATGATCGTTCATAATGTGTTTATTTAATTATTCATACTTTATTCAACTTAATTTCATCAACAGTAGGATTCCCTTGACTGAATTGTACTATCGTAAAGCATTGTAGTTAATTACATGGAGATCTTTTCTATTTGTTTTTTTCCTGTTTATTTTGAGTTTTCAGTTAGCTTGCCTGTAAGGTAGTTCAATAAATTAATATAATACATTTTATAACATCATTTTTAAACTCAAGATTTGCTGCATTTATTTTATTTATAATTTTAAATATTTTAACAAAAATTCGTTATCAGTGAAGTAGTTTCAGAGTGCCCTGATGATTTTGTATGATAATACCTCAAATAATAAGTAATAAATTACATGTGGTGTCATTATTGTTTAGCTTGATTCGTACTTTATTAATTACTAATTACTTTTACAAGCATTTCCACATGCATTGTCTTAACTTCATGGATAAAGCAGACAGATTGTGGTATTTTATGATGGACGCGTTTCCATGGTTTTATTCATCTGTTTGACTCATCTAATCGATCGTTATAAAGCCAATTATCATTTACAAATTTACACATTCAAAGGCAAGGACGCTAATGGTATTCCAAACGCCAGATATTCATTAATTCACAAATTTTTCAAAAACATGCATATGTAATCATCATCACAATCATCTAGTGACGCACATTTGGGAAATCTAATTCACTCAAACAATTTCCAGGACCACCTCTAACGAAGTCCCCATATGTTAGCACTACAAAATCGACAGGCACTTTAAATCAGATGCAATCGCAAAGGAATTTAAGAATCAAAGTTGATCAAGGTTAAAATAGTCGCATGATATAATAACCATAGGATTAACAATAACAATATTATTGTTATGTATATTAGAAATGGGGGTTTTTATTATCATTGAAAAGGCATAACAATCTCCACAATTGCTAAAATTCAATAAGAATGACCACAGCGTCCGAATATTATTTTTAAAGTTTAGAATGCAAAAGAGACTATCCCGTTTATTTACCATCGTGCAATCGCACATAAGCCCTAGAGACTGCTGGAATATTTCCTCCTTCTACAACATACGCAAGACAGCAGTAGTTTTCCGAAGCAGCAGCGGGATTTTGCTTTTGCCGTATAAATGCACTATACGCATGCCAATGTAAACACATTGGCCATGCTTTTAAACAACGTAGACAGTTTTGCATTGGAATATTTGTGAAATATCTTGTAGTACCGTATAATCATTCTTATTGCTTTTTAGCATCTGTGCAGATAGTTTCATTTGCCTCCTCAACGACGATGAATAAATAATATAATTATGTGTATTTATTTGCAACCGGTTAAAAAAAATGGCTGGATCCGACATAAATATTGCCCTATGGGAAAATAATATTTTTGTTTTCCACAATCTACTTCCAATAACAAGTGCTAATTATTAGTTATCATTGACGTAGCTCAACCGAAATATTCCTATAAATTCAAGTTAATAATGTTGTAGTATCTGTACATTATAGACATTTGGAGGCACAAAAATCAGGCTGTTTTAACTTGGGAATGGGAACAAAATTCATTATTTTTAATTCTCTTCTTTTTTATTCTTTTTTAATGTATAGAATTCCATATAGTGAAAGCTTTTTAAATTGGGAGTTGACACCTAAAAGGTAAATTGTAGAGAGCCCCAGAATTTCCATGTTCGCAAGTAATAATTTATTTATTCCAGAAAGATCGTTTGATATTTGATTTCATCAAAATATTTACTCACAACTGCAAGCATAAAAAACATTTGTCGGTGGGAATCACGCTGGAAGTTTTATGACTGGGAAACTTTTTTATTTTTTATTGCAAAATTGATGCTGTATAAGCTTAAAGTTTTCAACTCGACGCCTTTATTCGGCATTCACTGCTACGCTTGCTTCGTGCGGTAAACAATATTAAAAGAGTTAAAAGTGGATATAAACTGGAGTAAATAGCAAAAAGATATTAAAGATCCTCTGAAGTTTATAAATTATATTTCTGTGCATTTGTCTATACGGAATTTAAAATGGGACGGATAATTTATTTCCTCATCGCAGTCTCTTGGATTTCTACCATTGTCCTGGTAAACCAAGCTGCCGGGTACCCTTTTGAAGATAATGCTGTTGCTAAGGCAACGGAAGTGAGAGTGAGAAGCCCACTTGCCGCCTCTCCACAGTTTGAGCTCCAGAAACAAGTGAGAAATGGACGGGAGATACATTTGCTTTTTGATTCGGATGAGTATCCTCATTCTGCCTCCTTTTCCGAAGAGAGTCACGAATTTTTGCATTGACTTGCAGATAATTTTGGTAAGCCTTCTTGATATTTTAATTTAATCACGGTCTTGTTTTAAGAATTATAAAAATTGAATCTAATTACTCGTACATCCATTGTGCACACAATTATTTTACATATTTACAACATACAATTCATTCCTTTTCGTAATTTGAATATTGTTTATCAGCGTAATAATTCATTTTATTATTATTAAATGTATAATTTATTAAATATTTTTCCATTTAATAAAGTTGTTATTTTTAAGTACATAGTTTAATTTAGAAATATTATGACATATTCTGTAATAATTATTAAAATAATATTATGACAAGAAATATTTTTGTTGATTTCAGACTTCAAAGTGAATGCATAAACTGGATTGATCATTTAAAGTAACAAAATGTGCTTGAATACAGCAAATCTTCAAATTCAACACGAAAAGTGCTACTCAATCGTCAATTAACAACCAAGTTTATGTTGAAATAAAGAAAAATTCAAAATAATAGTAATGATTTGAATTGAATTTTCATATCCTTAACATATATCTATTACATATTATATTTAGGCTCATGGCAGATACATAGCTCACTTTGCATATAGGTAAACATACTGACCATGCAGGCATTGAATTCGCAATTTTTTTTTTAATTTTGACAATTTTAGAAGTGCACAAGTATCCTTGGCTTTTAACATTCGTTTAGACAGGAATTAGATAACATTAAAAACATAACGAAATACCGTGTGTAATACTTAAGTAGCTCATAAATTATTATTATTATGTACTCGTAGGTATACAAAAAATTCAACATAATTAATAACAATAATAATTAATTTACATTTTGAGATTCATTTTCATCGGGGAAAAACCCCTGAAAAAAGTCGACAAAATCGTCGCCGAAGCTGGTTACAGGAACATCAGATTTAGTCTTTTGTGAGTCACCTGCTGTTGCTGGAGAGCGAATTTCTGGCGCTGTTTGTATTTTAGTTTCCCCTGATTCAAGAGGTTTCCGATGAAGGTCATCGTCTTTTTGAACTTCCGGGTCGTCTAAGTGTGAGCGATGTGAAGCTGCAATTAATTAATATTTGATTTTTAGGTTGCAAAGTAATCCTAACAAATATTTTGCACAGTAATACAAATTTATTACAAAATTATTACTAAAATTTTTACAAAATTTTTACAAAATAAATGCAAAATAACTAACAATAAGTAATAAATACAAAATTATTACTAAATAAATGCAAAATAACTAACAATAAGGAATAAATACAAAATAACAATAATTGCACAATAAATACAAAATACCAAAATAATTGCACAATAAATACAAAATAACAAAATAATTGCACAATAAATTCAAAATAACAAAATAATTGCACAATAAATTCAAAATAACAAAATAATTACACAATAAATACAAAATAATTACACAATAAATACAAAACAATTTTACAATAAATACAAAATAATTACACAATAAATACAAAATAACTAAGCAATAAACACAAAACAATTTTACAATAAATACACACTAAATACTAAAAGTACAATAAATGCGAAATCCAATCCATCAACAAACTAATGCAATTTTACCAGCAGGTGCTGGCGTTGGCCTTGAAGTGGTTGTTGTAGTGGTCGTAGTTGTAAAGTTGGCTCTATCGGTTTCATTGTAGCCATTGGTCTTATTATTTCGGTAGTAATCCTTGACTAGTTGCTCGACAAGCTCTGGAGGGACGATCACACCACCGGACACTACTTGCACGCAGCGCTGCATTCCCGCCCCGTAATTGTAAACCACTTGACCTGGCGGGCACGCCATTGGAGGGGGCTTGGACAGGTTCTTTAGTGGGACATCCATGACGGATTTCACTACGACGGTCTTATCCTCCATTTCCAACCCTTGGTAGTCGAACAGGGGGTCATTGTAGTTGCTGATTTGGGAGTGGTCCTGATCTAGATCAGTCGTTGCTCGGGAAAATGATGGACTAATCAACAGAATTACCATGCAAAATTTGCATAAATGGCGGTCAACCATTGCTCCTCGGAACAACTATTGACGTGGTAGCACAGTTTTCAAGTAATTATTTTAGGCAAATAGTAGAATATATTATGACAATTAAATTTTAACATTTAGGATATGCCTAAATCAACGCAACGGTGGATGGAATCAAGTTTCTAAATAAATGCACTTAATACCAATGAAATTAAGAACTAACGCTTGTATGTATACATATATAGATCTTCCCACTCGAGACAACGTGTGAATTGCAAACTGCAACTGCAAACTTTAATAATTGAGGTCATGCATACACATTCCATAGAACTTAAAATATTACTCATTGTAAACAATAATGTTGATTTAAAAGCGAAATCATTTGCAAGTTAATTTTGTTGTTGCTATACTATATTGCATGTATGTACATTCCTGCATACACAATACATATATGACTCACACATATGTACCTTTTACGTGTAATAACGCATCCGCAGTATTTTGAAAATGTAGACTCAACAAATCTTGACAAACATACTCCTTTGACGTATTTTATTTTGTATTTATTTCTATTGAAATACGGATTCATCCCTGTCTCTTTTCTATTATTCATTTGTTATTTATGTATTTTTTGTATTAATTTTTGTATCAATTTTTGTATTAATTTTTGTATTAATTTTTGTATCAATTTTTGTATTAATTTTTGTATTAATTTTT
>JAQGAK010001932.1:0-24909 GCA_034696945.1 Lipothrix lubbocki
TGGTGCTCGGGGATCGAACCTACGACCCCCGTCGCTACTTGCGAACGCATTAGCCACTGACCCGCCGGCTCGGGTTTATTTAATTTAATTGTTAATATACATATGCATGAGGCAAGCAAAAGCCTTCTGACGTTGAAAAACTTCACAGTCAACAAGTGAAAATATTGAAGTTCCTAACCACATGAGTATTTGCACTTGTAACTTGTAAACAAAGAAGACAATTACTCTTGCCTTACAAGCTCCAAAATAATACATATTCGGATAATACAGCCATCATGCACTATAGCAACTCGAAGATAGTTATATCCATCATATTATCCATGACGACATCGTCGTTGAAGAGGCAAATATGAGATACAAAAATGAACGTAGTAAGGTCAGTAAGGGTTCCGGTGACACGACAGATTTTCCCATACGGCTAAATTTTTCTTGCAGTAAAGCGTTATTTATATTTACAATGTTTCTGCCGTGTCATTAAACGGCGTGTTTATATTTGCAGTTGACAATTTTAGAAAAACACTGCTAAGTGCTAATGCTAATAGCATTCAGTTTAGCTTTTTAGCTTGCCGTAAAAGTTTATATTTGCCTCTTCAACGACGGTGTATTGAATGTGCCTTAGCTCAAGTGCTTAATCTAAGCTAACCAATTACATACCTCCTAAACGCTAAACCAGACGAAATCCCTAAATCAAATTACCATAATTTGTAAAAACGTTTTTTACATCCAGAATTGATTTCTGTAGAGTAGATGCATGCATGACGTTTGCTCATATTCATAGATGTAGTTTAGGGCGTATGACATATGACATGCAAGAAAAGAACAAAGTACAAAATTGTTTCAAGAAACGACATTAAAACGTCTGGACTATTCTCCGTGATGTCGTATTACTTTAAGGAGCTATTAATGCATCACGGAAACGTGAGAATGGAATTTTTAAAATTCGGTTATATTCCAAATTGTACCAGTTTTTTCAGCCTCCAGTAACTGTTATTGAACCGCAATTTTTGTGTGACTCTTCTATTGTACTTCATTCAGTCGGATGGTTGGGGTCTTATTGTCAAAGCCGTCGAAGCAGGAACACCAAACTCACTATCAGTCGATCGACACCCGCCATTTCCATTTCAGTGAATTAAATATGGTAAGGTTATCATTTTGATTCAGTATTTCATGTTTTGTCCAAATAAAAATTAATCTAATTAATCTTGACTGTATCATTGTGTTGTTTGCATCAAATAAGTTGTATTTTTAAAGGTTAAAATAATTTTTTGTGCATGAAGTTGAAAATAATACAAGAGGCATGAAAAAATGGAGATCTGTATATCAGCATAATTAGACATTTTTTAAATTGTGAGTATTGAAATTTCAGGATACCAATAAATGTTCCCACTGCAATAAAGATGCTCATCTGAAATGCGGAGGTTGTCAGTCCGCGTGGTACTGCTCAACGGATCATCAAAAGGAGGACTGGAAAGCCCATCAGAAAGTTTGTTCTTATTTTTTGATCAAGGATGTTCCCGGATTTGGAAAAGGATTTGTTGCATCTAGGAATATCAAGCCTGGTACGGTGATTCTTGAGGAAGATGCAATTTTAGCTGTGCCGACTTCAAAGGATGACTCGTCTTTGCCGAATTGCTTAACTTGTGGATACGCTCCGATCCATGGGAAAATCGAGAAATGTTCTACATGTGGATGGCCTGTGTGTAATTTAGATTGTAAACAGGTAATATTTTTAATTGAATTTCTCATATATTTAATTTCCTAATGCTAGGGTAGGGCACACAAAACAATTGATAATTCTTTTATGTTCCTCCAGAATCCGATTCACAAGGATGCCGAATGTAAAGTATTCTCGTCTGCAAAATTCATCTTTCCTGCTCCAAACTTCGATTCTGACGATCTTCAGGCAGCAATTTTGCTAATTCGTGCTTGCTCAATGAAGAAAAACATGCCGGTGGTGTATGGCCAGATGATGGAATTACAGTCGGACTACAGTTTGACCAAAGGGGATGACGGTCCAAATCAGTTTGACAAATGCTTTGACAAGTTCCGTGGATTTTTTAAGGGTGAAAATGTTGATCGGGAGGAAGTGCGAAAGATTGGGAGGATTTTCGATATCAATCATTACTGTAGTGGTCGCCAGTACAATTTGGTTTTGCCTGTTTCGAAGTAAGTGTTAATAATAGTTAGTTCACCATTTAATAATTATATTCAGTAGCTCTTTAGACTTGTTTAGTGTGTAGTTAAATGTATTTGTATTTTAAACAAGTGTTATCCTATCATTGCTTCCAATTAGGAGTTCCGTTACTATGATGGAGCATACGAGCTCCTTGTACTTGAAGAGCTCGAGAATCAATCAGAACTGTGCCCCTAACGCTCAATGGACTGTGAGCGGACCACTGAAGTTTACAATCAAAATTTTCTCGGCTGTTGAAATTAAAAAGGGCGAGGCTATTACCGTGGATTTTAATTTGAATGTCCTTTGGGGAACACTAAAGAGGCAGGAGGGTTTCCAGCGGGAAAAATATTTTATATGCAAATGCAAGCGCTGTCTGGACCCCACAGAGCTGGGGACTTATTTGTCGGCCGTCGAGTGTTCTGCTTGTTCTCGCCGGAACTTGACTGGTTATTTATTGCCTGTTGATCCAACGGACTTGTCAACCTTAGCAAAGTGGAGATGTGTTCGTTGCGAACATACTGAATCTTACAAGGTTTCAGCAATGCAGAAATGCCTGGAAGGCCGCATTCGTACGTTCAATCAAATGAGAAGCATGGGAGTGAGCGAAATCATATTGAACGGTTTGACAGATGGTATTCGACAGTACGGTGACCTTTTACATCCTAATCATTGGATCATCCAAGAAGCACGAAACTTTCGTATGCAGAACTTGGTACCGCCGGAATTCTTAAGTGACGAAGGGGCTCAAGATTTTGTTCTGACTGGAAAAAAATTGTTATCTATATTGGACATGGTGACCGGTGGCATTTCACGCCCACAAGGTAAAATTATTAATAAGACTGACATTATCATGTAATAATAATGTTATTATTAAAACTATTAATATACATTATTATGTACGCATACTAGGTATAATATTATATTATCATTATTAATTAATTTCATTATTATTTTAGCAAGGCTTAAGCTGCTGATGGCACAAACCTTGAAAAAGCAAGCGATTATGGAAATTCTGACCCTGAATTTTACCGAAGGCATTTCCATTGGGAAACTCTGCCTTAAACTTTTAGAAGAAGCTCACGAATACTTCAAATTCTGTTTTCCTACACGTGATCTTCCCGAAGGCGAAGCGGCGACTATTATTTTGGTCAAGAAAGAATTGCAGACGATTCTCGCTGAGGCTGAACTTGCCCATATTACGTTTCTTCGGGAAGCATTTTCCAGAATGTGAACAAGACTGTTTGATGATTACACGAAGGAGTGCTGGAAAAGCATTTATTTTATGGCATTTATGTAAATATCTTGATGTCAGCTCAACTTACTTACTTAGTATTAGTTTCAATGTTAATCTTAAATGACCAATTAAATATAATGTGCTTTTAGCCATTGTAATAAAACATTAGTATTATTTGTATTTTATGTGAATTTTAGTATGTTTAAATGCTTCTTGTGCTCTCTGATAGCGAAGCATTTATACTCGCTGTTGTCTTTTTACACAGCTCATATGTTTAAACATTGTAAAACAAAGCTTATATATAACCCGAAACTCTTTTTCCCATTTTGTCAACATTACTATTTTTCATATTTTTCCAATGTATATTATTTCATTATATGCTTACGATTCCCGTATGTAAATGGCAAATCTTTTATACTTTTTAGTTAGCACTGATTAATATTTATCAAATCTACTAGTAAAACAATTCCCGCCTATTTGACAGCTTCCAGATTAGTCATTATCTTTGTGCTCATATTTTCCCCTCTTGACAGTCGTTCGATTAAACAACATAAAATATTAAAAAGCGTATACTTACATAGAATGCAACAAAATCACGTTAGAACGGACAATTGAGTATAGAGCGGCATTTATTTGATTTAGTCGTTAACTGGCTGATATCCTTTGCATATAAATACGTAAAGTAATTAATTGATTGAGATTCTCTGTTTTACATTGCATTATTTACATAGTAAGCGCAATTAATATTGAAATTTTAGGAAAGAAAGCATTGATAAAAATGAAATATTTAAGCATATTTTCTACATTTCCGTGGTTGCAGTTATTATTTTTTGTATTAGCGATATTAAATTCGCAGTTCGAAGCGATAAATGGTGCCAAAATTTTATTCTTCCTTGGTTTGTCCAGCCACAGTCACCGTGTAGCAGTTCAGCCGCTGGCAACAAAATTAGCTGACATAGGACACGAAGTGACATTTTTCTCGCCAATAAAACCAGAAGTTTCAAAACCAAAAATATTAGAGAAATATATATATAAATATATTCTATATAAATATAGAAAAATATCCGAAAGTTTTATACGACCTGAACGGCGAAACCGTCAAAAATCTTCGAAAACCGAGACACGGGTGTCATCGGTTAAGGCCTCCTCCAATGAAACATTAAATCACATGTATGGCAAAATTTAACGTTTCAAGTTTATAGAAGAATTTTAAAATTTACTTTCATTTTAAAATGTAATTTATTGTTAATATTTTATTTTCATTATATGTTAGAGTTACATTCAAATGTGTGCGCGATTGAATCACTTGCCGTATGTATGATTTATTCTGCGCATGCGTAAATGGAATTAAATAAAACCTATGGATTTTGTCTGCTTGGCTATAGTTGTTATCACAGGGAGCAAACGCTATCTATTTGCAAGTCAGTAAAGCTATTGCGACTTTTAGTGACAGTGGCACTGATATGCAAATGCACGACATTAACAACAGCTTTAAAGCTTTCCTTTCTCTTTTCCTGTCTTATCGCTCATGCATAAATTTTTGAATGTATCCCTGGAGTCACGCCTATACCTTATAGCCAAGTATAATGCAGAAATTTTCAAAATTCCCAACTCCTATAACTTTTTTTTGGTTGACCTGACAACCTCGAATTTCAATAGGGATCATACTTGACCCCTTGTCTACAAGTGTGCCAAATTTTGTATCTCTGCAACAATTTCTACGAGAGATATCCTGGCGACGGACTAACGGACTAACAGACACGAACGAACGATTCAATAGTCCCCCTTCCTACGGAGGAGGCCTAAATATATTGGAGACGCAACTGGAAGATTACGAGGCAAAAATTTTGATGCCATCAGAGGAAACGTCCTCTGGGATTTACATTACAAAGCAACGGATGTATTGCTTGGAGATGAAGAATTCCTGGAGTGGCTGAGGAATTCAAAGGTTGACCTTATATTTCATGACCATCCTGGGAAAGAATATATTTACGCTTTTGCACATCACACAGGCTCAAAAGTAATAGCGTTTGCTCTCTTTTCGACGGCGCTACCAAGTGATTTTGATACTTTTGGTTATTCCATCGAGTCTTGGTTTCCAGGGATGTATCATAATAAGAACTGGTATATTCCCGATCGGATTTTCAACGCTTTTAGCTCCATCTGGCGACATTTACAGTATATTAAAAAGACCGAGGGTCTTGAGGATGGAGGGATGCTGAATGATGATGATGATGACGAGCCGAGGATGCTAATTAGCTTTTTAGCTTTAGATTAGTTAGTAGTTAGTAATATTATAGTATGTAGCTTTTAGTATAAGTTAGTATAATCACCAAAACAGTCTGTGATAATAATATTAGTTTAGTATGTAAGTCCACACAAGTGCAATTAGGCAATAAGTAGTTTTAGTATAGTTTTAAGCACAATAAGATCCGTAGGTTATTTAGGATATTTAGTTTAAGAACAATTAGGATAGTTTTATTAGTTTGTAAGGTGTGAATGACAAAATCACGAAAACCAAGATGGAGGATGAATGAATGTGTGAATGATTAGCTTGTAAGATAGAATAGGAATAGAATAAGTTAGAGTAAGGAAGAAGGAAAAGGAAGAGAGGCCGGCTGTCAACAATACCGGCTCGCGCGTTGGTTATACAACTCCGAATGGGTCATGGATTGAGCCGAGAGATTAGGAAGGAGAGAATCTGTGAAGTAATGAGCATTAGGATCCTTAAGTAAATACTTAAGATGATCCAGAAAATCCCCAACCTTCGACTCAGGCTTCAATCCACAACGCATGACATGGGCCAACTTGGGAGGAAGGCCTTTCAGTAAGTAATGCAACTTACGCTCCTCGCTCATCTTTTCATCCATACGATCAAAGAAGCTAAGCTTAGAGATGACATAGGATGAAGGAATATCCCTATCCAGCCGGAAAACTCGGTTCTTATTTTGAATTTTCGCCAGCAATGTGTCATCTTTCTTTGGAAAGTAGGTGTCAAGGGCTTGTTTAAATAAATTAAACTTAGCCTCTGCATTCCCGGCATCCAATCCCTCCAGGATTGGGCGAGATGCAATTTGCCACCAATCAAGAGCTAAGCCTTTTAGCAGACGGTTCATATACCTCAATTGCCAAAGGATGTCCAACTTATAGTAGGAACAAGCTTCACTAAGTGAAGTCAACCATTTGGTATAAGGAGTAGTACCGTTATATGAGGGCAGATCATTAAGGATCTGAGTGATGGTAAATTGGGAATACATAGTAATATTAGGATGCACTGGTTCATCCATGATGAAATAATATGATTAAAATAATTTAATATGCTTTAAATTAATTAATTATGATTTAAAATAATTAAATATGAGGTAATTTAATTTAAAATAGTTTAAAATAATTAAATATGAATTAATTTAATCTAATATGAATTAAAATAAAATAATATAAATTATTAGTAGGGTTGTGCTAGATGATAGTTGGGGTACCCAGTATTAATACTGAAGGTAGGGTGGGCTAGTGGGGTTGTGACTTACGAATTAATAATTAAATATAAATTTAAGTAATTATTTATGAAATAAAGTAATTAATTAGGTCTAAAATTAATTAATTATAATTAAAATATCTAATTATCAATTAAAATATTTAATTATGAATTAAAATAATTTAATTTGCAATATTTATAATTAATCTAATTTATCGATGGGGTGGTGCTGCAAGGGTTATAGTGACCCAATTATATGAATTATGCTCGGGGGGAGCTATGGTGTATGGCTACCCAGATGGAGAACTATGTCGCTAGGCGCTATACCAATATCACGTATATGCGAGAGAGTACAGGTCGACGTAACTAACCACCGAGGGATATGCAATAATAATTAAGGTAAGGTAGATAATAAAGGTAAGGATTAGTATAAGGAAATAAATACACAAATAAATTAATTATACTTTTTCTTATACACAATATTTGAATGACCCCTAATATTATTTTTGAGCAGAGCTTTTCCGATGCAGAAATTAAATTAAATTTGTCTAATTTAAACAAAATTATTTAAGGAATATTATTGGCATTAATTAATTGGCATTCAATTACGTAATTCAGGAATTATCTGATGCAAAATAATTATAATACTCTATTGAATATAAATCGTAAATAAATCGGAATTAAATTGAAATTAAATTGAAATTAATTCGGCATAAATTAATCGGATAGTTGCTCAAAATTTTAAAATTAATTAATATTCTAATTGTACGTTTAATTTTCAGAGATTCCAGGAAAAATCCGACGGAAAATCCCCAGAGGTGCCGAAGTGATGAAGGGAAGGATGAAGAGAGGCGTCGAACAGGATTTTTGAATCCACAGAGAACGAGGGCCCGCACCTTAAAAGGACCGAAGGTCGGATGATGAAGAGATGCTGGATGATGATGATGACGATGACGCCTATAGCTTTATTAGCTATTAATTAGTTATTAAGTAGAGTTAAGTTCCACTCCAACTAAACAGTCTAGTCAATAGTATAAGTAGCTTTTAAGTAGCCTTAAGTTAGTTTGTAGATAGTTTTAGCACAACACGTCAATAATGACAATCAATAGTATGTAGATAGTTTTTAAGTAATTATAAGCACAAGACAAATCGTAGTTAGGTTAGTTTAAGGCAAATAGGTTAGTTTATTAATTAATTGAATGAATGGAATCAAATCAAGAACAAGGTATGAATGAAAATCAAAATGGCGGAGTGAATGAGAAAAGTGTGAATGTTAGCTTGTAAGTTTAGAATCGGAATAGAATAAACATTAGTATAAGATTAGGTTAGGAAGAAGGAAAAGAAGAGGAGCCGGCTGTCAACAATCTCGGCTCGCGCGTTTTTATTCGCGCGAGTCGAGATTGTTGACAGAATGGCAAGGATGGCGACGAGGCAGTAACTATAAGTTACTGCCTCAGTATGTACCTTTAAAATATATATTCCTGTATAAACCGGTAATTTTTGCTCTAGAGTAAATCCATTCTAGAGTGTTCGCGTTATACACAAGCGTACACACTAAAAGTATATTCAATACTTGATTATTTTATTATGACTTTGGGAATAAAAATTCTACAAACACTGAAATATTTATAGCATAATTAACATTATATAATTATACATATGCACAATACAAATTGTTTTGCTCGAAATAACAATCCATATGTATCAACTTTTAATATAGATATTCACTTATTAAGGAAAATTTATTCAGGAACAACGTTTCGGGCTTTTTTTAATAGTATTACTTTGTAGTGCAATTAAACACTTTATCCGTGGCGTTCCTATTCCTGGTTAAATTGTCGCAGTAGTAGTAGTAACCTTCACATCACTGAAGTCCAGCGATTCCTCCGCAAATGGTGGTTGAGCCCCAAAATATTAAATTAACGCTTTTAATCCTAAATGTATTTACAAAATTACAGGAAATTTTGCAAATGCCGTTCAAAGATGGAGCAATTACATTGGGAATTTTATTATAACGGCAGCAATGCTGCGCAGGTGCAGTAGTAAACCCTCCACACGTTTCATTCTCCTTAAGGCACTACAATTATGAGTAAACTGTTTTACAATAAAATACAGTTTAAAAAAATTTAAATGGTAATATAAAAACATAATACATAGATGTTTAAATTTTCTTAATAACCGTAGGGTTACAATCATTATGACAAAATTAGTGTTGCGAAATTATTTAAAAATTTGATTCATTTTCAAACCTCAAGGTTTGGCTGTTTACACTGGCCCGGTGCATCCGGAGTCATTGAATTTTGGAATTAAGCCTTCGCAGCAATTAAGCGGGGATTAAGAGAGAATCCGCCACATGGTCCGCCGCCCTTGAGCACTAAATAAGAGAAAACTTGGAACTTGAGAGACAACAGTAAATTAGTTATAAATAGATAATGCAATGAGAACAGCACCGGATGAATAAACAAAATTTGACCGTTATAAAGAAATGCTCTATTAAGTGTCCAAATACATATCAGGCAAAAACTGGGGGCAAAACTGCTACCGTTATAGGAAATCTGCCCTTAAAAAGACGACTGCTTTTGAAAGTTTCCATAGTATGTATCTGTATAAGCCTGATGCGCGTTTCATTAAAAATAAACACTTATACTGTGATATTAGAACGCTCGGCAAATCAGGAGCGCTGGTGTGGTTACACAAGCGAGACCTTCAAAACAGTCTTCACCGTCCAAGGAGCACTAAATTTAGTAAAAATTTTATGAGAGCAATATAATGGTTACAAAGACATTACATGACATCGACACGGGAAATTTGAGCTTCGCGCAACCAAAACCCGTTTCTCCTCAAAACTCTTTCCCCCAGTAAACCCTTTTGGTTCAAAGCTCTTTTCGCCCAAAACTGTTTTCTATTTAAATTTCTTTCGTCTTAATTTCTTGTCTCCCAAATGTTGAAAAAACTTTGCTTCAAATTAAAAATCAATCATTGCATAAATCCGTAATTTTATTATTTCATACGTTACATAATACATGTTAAAACAAAATAGACTAAAAATAGAATTCTAGCGGAAAAATGTATCATTATGCAATGATGGAATGACGGACATCAAAACGATTTTACTTTTGTCAAAATGGGACTGAATGAAAATCAGTACCTGATGGACTTTCCATCAGGTATCAGAACTGCTGACTCTAGATCAGTACAGTACTAATCAACTCAGTACACCTGGCCTCCCTTTTCGTAGTATTAAGAACAATAGTCTATTAAGCGTATAGTTTAAAATAATGTTCTTCACAATTCCGCAAAATACTTCGATCCTATAGTCGCCATTGCAAAAATTGTAACTTGTAACCATAAAATTTATAATTTGAGCACCTAATCGTCGTGTCAATTTTTCAGCTCCAATAATCAAATTTTTTAACCGAAGTGGGTCATCGATCATCGTTTGTATTAAGTACATACTTTTATATTTCAACATTTGTATCCTTGGGCAGTTCCAAATACAATTGTTGTTCCAACTTTGAAATGTAAATTGTACGCATATAAGTTGGTAATTTTTTGCTGTTGCGTTAGATTATTGGTTGTGAATAATCATATGTTAATTTATTTGGTGTTTAATATCTTTGGGATGAATTCAAACATAATTGGTAGTCGTACAATGATTTCAATGAGTACATTTATAGTTTTGTGTACACCAAAAAGTATTTAACGGTCCGACAGTATCAATAGAAATATTTAGATATCTAAATAAATTGTAACAATATGATCGGATTATAGGCTTGGATCCAGTTTCTAGAAAAGTGTTTTATGCCGGAATTTGGTTAAATTCAATACTGTTGTATTTACGATGGAAATGGGATTCGAATAACAAGATGCTTTCTTGTAATGTTGGGAAGAGACATGATTGGCTGGTACTTCTATATGGCGGATATTATCGTGGCTTATATTTGGTGATGTATTAGAACAATGCAGGCTTGGATCTACTACAAAACCACGTCGAGAACCTACGTTTTCAATTTGATTCATTGTGGGTTGCTTACCACTCTAATTTTGATTCCAATAGAGTTACAACCGAACGAACTGAGGCTTAAACATCAATTACCAATTTCATACCACCAGTATTTTCAACTTATATTGCAACTTTAAGGTAAATAATGATCTCTATAAGATATTAGCAGGAACAAGTAACAATATAGTGGAAACTCTTTATAACAGCACTCTTCAAAGCGGCAAAGTTTGACCGTTATAAAAAGTGCTGTTACACGAAACCAAATTACGTTCAAATTTATTTCTGGGACACAAAACCTGCGGCCATTATAAGGAGTCTGCCCTCATAAGAAGGACTGTTATAACGAGTCTCGTTGTGCCGGGACAACATGATTGGAATTTGAGAATAATAAACACAATTACATTTCATAACCATGTCTTATAATAATTTCAGGCAAATTTAAAAATGAGCCAGAAAAAATGTCCATCCGTCAGCGACTTAGAAATGTCACGGCAGGAATTCTTTCTGTTGTCATTTGTGCGGTTATGATTACAATACAAATATAATTATTATTATATTATGGTAATTATTATACACTAAAAAACTTATTCATATTATTATATTTATCAATTATGTATTATATTAATATATGATTTAAATTATTTACTAATAGGAACGGATCTAATTCCCTGACTACAATTTTGAAGTTGAGATTTGTTAGTGACTTCGTCATAGCATTTTGATCTTTTGAGCGTATTCGTATTGCCAAATACATACTTCTTATCAAATATTTACAACAGGTTTTATGGGAAAACATAATGCGTTTTCCATGTCCAAAAGTCGTTTTTTAGAATTTTCCCACCTATAACATGGGAGATTTGGAAAGACAACTTTTAAACAGGTAAAATGTTGGCTTTATATTCTGTGTTTATTTTAAGATTATTCATAATTTGTATTTATCCTCGCAGTCCCAGCAAGTCCTACATGTTTGTTGTTGCTATCACCGGTCGATTTTTTAACATTGAAACAGGTCTACAACTACGCAGTGAACTCGAACCTGCAGAATAACAATCTTAACATTTTGATTCCGCCTAAGACTGCTTTACATTTAAACGAGGGATGGTCTCTCTTTGGAAATCAGTATTGCATTTGTCAATGAAGCCTCTACATTAAATTACATTCCACTGCACAACACATCAACTAAGATCTACCCTTATATTTATTAAGGAAGTATCGGGGCTTTATTCACTGTGTGGGCATTACGATTTATTTGTTTGGCAATAACCACAGAAATTAATGATTTTGAAAATCTATTGTATTGCATGTCTATTAACGTGTTATTCTACGCGTATTTAATTTTATCTAATTCTTCAGGATAGCGTTTAAGAAATCAATTTCATTTAAATATTATTGTCTATTTAGATAGGAAAAGCGACCTTCTAAATGGACAACGACATCAAAGACCCGGGTTTTATTTTCCCCATCATTCCGGTAGGCATGAATTTCTTCGCCATGATTGTGATAATAATTTCAGTTTGGATATATAAGACTACGCGCTCATTTGAGGTTTGTGTTATTAAAAATATTCGCATGAAGGAAAATAAATATTTTGTATCAACCCTTTTCTACATTTTTGCGTTTATTCAAAGTAACGAGACTGTTTAGTGTAATTAATGATTATTATTAGCAATATACACCGAGATACGAATTAACAAAGGGAAATCGAAACAAAAAGGCAATTATAAATCGGCTGCGCAATCAGAAAAAAAGTAGTTCCGCTCCTCCTCCATACCCCAACGGCTGGTTTTTGCTCCTGCAGTCCTATCAGCTTAAGAATGGCGCTGTTCAGGAAGTCAACGTTCTAGGTGATTTCTAAAAAAAATGTAGATGTTGCTTGTGGGTGATATTTGGGAAATTTGTTTATGAATTTGTATTTTGCATTGAAGGTTTAAATCTTGTTGCCTGGCGTGGAGAGAGTGGTCAAGCGTATGTTGCGGATGCGTACTGTCCACATTTAGGAGCACATTTGGGTGTAGGAAGTTCAGTTTCGAAGGAATGCATAACTTGTCCCTTTCATGGATGGAAATTCCAAGGACGCAATGGCGCTTTGACAGATATTCCATACAGCACTTCAACAAAGTTACCAAATGCTAAAATTAAAATGCACAAAATCCTAGAACAGGAAGGTGTTATATACATTTGGTATCACGCTGAAGGAGAAGAACCCAATTGGTTGCCTTCGGAACATCCTCGGGTTAAAACTGGGGAATGGGTTTGTACTGCTAATACTGAGGAACAAATAGAAGCTCATGTTCAAGTTCGTTAAATTTTTTGTAATGCCATTTGATAAATATAATTTAGCCAGTATCAATTTGAAATTATCATTTTTGCTTGTCAATCACTTTTTGAAAAACAATTCAAAAATATTTAATATATATATTTATTATAGTTGTATACTTTTAGAAAATAATTAATTTTTTGCAGGATATCTGTGAAAATTCAACTGACTTTAACCATTTTCACGAAGTTCATCATACGTTTCTGAATACTAACTACTTTTCATCTACCTACATTCGAAAGAAAATTGCCGCCATTTTAACAGCGAACTACTATGATCAAATGTGGAAGGCTTGTAACCTTTCCGGCAAAATGCATATAAGCGAGGGAAGAGTTAGTTCAAGTTTAAATTTTTTGGGTACAAAAATTTGTGAAGCAGTTACGCACGTAACAGAGGTACGGTAATACAAAATGTGAAAGTACAGACAATACCGGTAGCTAAGAATAGAAAATAGAAGAATGTATATACGAAGGGTCATGGAGGTCTGTGTAGGTTTAAATTTAACTGTATTGCAATATTTACAGGAAGGACCTGGAAAAATGAGCATAAAGTCAAGTTTTGGAAGGATGTTCAGTATAAATGTAGATATGTTTGTAACTCCAGCCGATGTAATGTCGCAGAATATTACAATGAGGTTGTACAGCAATAAATACATTCCAGCGCTACTAGGTCGTGTCATGCTAACAATGTACACATTTGGGGTAATGAAATCAATTACATTAGTACACTGAATGTGTTTAACATGATTGTTCGTATTCATAGTTATTTTATTTATTTCGCTTGCGGTCCATTAATATACAATTTACATGTTATTTTAATTTTTAAGCCGAGAAATGATAATTTGATATTTTGATAGCTTGCTCAAGATAAACCAATATTTGCCAGAAAATCCTTCCTGGAATCGCCTTGTCTTACCAAAGATGACACAAATATCAAGCGTTTTAGGGAATATTACTCCCAATTCTATACACCGAACAGTGTACCTATGAGTTATCAAAAAAAATTAGAAGATATGTGATTACGCGATTCCCCTAACAAACGCATGTTTGATCATAATCATTATATCCGTTTGAAAAAATATAATTGGCTTCAAATAAAACATCGAAAACAAAAGAGATTAGCACTTTAAAAATTATAGAGAACTTGGTTTGTGAAGATTCATCTACATACAAGTTCACTGTATACAGTTCACATTTATTGACAAATATTGTGACATTGTGTGAATTTGTAAGCGATTTTATGAACCACTGTAGATAAAGCAAAGTTAAGTCGTCACTTCGCAACAAATTACACCCTTGAGTGGACAATGTGCGCATGAGCAGCTGCAGCGTCAGTAAAAAAATAGTTTTAAAAATCGAGTACGTTTCTTCAAAACCATTGAATCCATGAAATTTATCTATGTGCATATAATACTTGTCCAAAGATCTTGTATTATTAAACTCAAATAATTTTGTCAATCAAATGTCGGCAGTTGTTACTGTTTCAGGCTACAAATTTAAAAGACCCAAGTAATCTGGATATGGCTGCAATTGAGTTAAATCATATAAAAATCAAATCATGATGCATAGGATTTTAGTTTCATAATTATAGCTAGTGCTGGCAGTTTTAAAATGCCAGGGAATTTTGGGCCTCTCGCCTGCCCAAAATGCCACTTTATTTTGGTCATTTTCAAGCATGAATTTGGGCAAAATTTCGGACATTTTGAAGCTTTCAGGCTAATTTTTTGAAATTTTGTATAATTCTTAGATTTTTGATTTTTGATTGTTGACAAACTTGATTACTGTCCGAATAATAAATATAGTTTTAGTAATTAGTTTCCAGTACAATATTCAACATGGGAAAATATGGAACTCAATAAAATATATTGACACAGTAAAGAGTTAGGCAGAAGTGACGCTACCGTGGCTAGGAGCATGGTTACCGCTAACAATAGCATCTTATGGTAACAATAGAAGTTTTCGGCGGAAAAGAGTTTCGCGAGTGATTGGATCATAGGCGATGGCATGATGCAACAATGCTCACACATGAGCTTAACATATAGAGCAAATCTAACCTATGCATTTACATATAAGTGTGTTTGATTGAGGATGAGCACGGCGCTAACACGCAGGATTTAGCTCATGAGAGCACAAAGTATGTATTAACAACTCTGCTATGATTTACTTTTGCCTATCAAGTTGAAATTTTAATACAAAACTTTCCTCCGTTTTTAATTTTTATTGCAATTTAAACGGCAGGACATCTCATCTTTGCACTGAATGTTTTCGGTATTGTGAATACCTCATTTTGTATTTAGGTTCACACATGGTGATAACCCACTTTGCATCCCTACACCGTCTATATTTATATCGCTACTTGCAAGGTGCGCTATCTCCATTGTTCTAAATGCAAGGTGGGCCATCTCCATTGTTCTTAAATGCAGGATGAGCTACCCATCATCATGTTCATGCAGATTAGTTCAACGCATTGAAAAATCATTCCACATGCATATATGCGTTTACGAAAAATGGAGTTAACCCACCTTGCTCATAAAGTAAAGATGGGGGACGTACTATTTTATATAGTACAGTACTGTTTTTCAGCCCTCTGTACTATGTGATTTTTTGTGTCCTATCTTGTACTTTTTTCCTGGCCAATGTACTATATGTACTACTTTAGCGAATAGCTTTACATTAGCGGAAGCTTAATATGGGCATCAATAATTCTTTAATTTCCCAGGAAAATTGATAACCTTTTATAATGTTGGGCTATTTTGCATGTTTATGTTTTTGCAAATGTTTTATTTGCTTTCAAAACCGCATTAAAAATTTTTTCCCAAACCATTTAATACGATATCGACTGCGAAATATTTTTCGGTTTTTCCCCTGATAATTCACATGTACTCAATATAACCATTTAATTTCTATTAATAGATAATTTCTAATGTTTGAATATAGAACTTATTAAATTATCAAATGCGGAAACCACTATTCATCTACAGGTCAAAAGCGTATAGTTTTATGAGGCCGAAAATTTGCAAAACGATGTTATGCCTTCAAGCGCTCAGCAAAGGATATAATCATTTATTTCTATTAACAGATAATTATTTGATGTTCGGATATAGAACTTATTCAATTATCAAATACGTAAACCACTATTTGTCCACCGGGCAAAAACGTATAATTTTATAAGGCCGAGAACTCGCGAAAAGGGGAAAGTTTTAAAACGGTGTGCTAGACTTTTCACCGTAAATATTAACCCCCACCTTTTGTACATTCCAAAACTGGAAATATAACACTTGAAAAAGCCAGCTCAGACCTCTCTAAATGATCCTCCTTTTACACATTTACCAATGTTAGTTCTGGCAAATAAAAATGACCAATTATTTTTGCGTTCTTTAATCAAAAAATTAGATCTTTTGTTTGATATAAATTTACCAAATATGAGATTACGAACTTGCGAAATGGATGTAATCATTTCATTGTGTCCACAAATCTGGAAAATGTCTATGGATTGTCGGGGCAATGTTCTCCTCAGTTTCAGGATTTTTTGTAATCCAGACGCTAATGGATTACGAACCGTCCATCGTTCTATTATGGAGCCATTAAGCGGGCACTCTTCCTCCAAAAACAATGTATAGAGATTCCAAGACAGCTTTGCCGTCTTTGCCCCTGAACCCGTTCACCTTCACGAATTCTAGAATAAAATTCAGGTATTCCTTTTCAGCGGATAAGCTTAAAATTTGGACCTGTTTTTAAATACCAATTAAAAAACAAGAGTTTAATTTTTGCAATCTAACATCTTCCATTGCGTAAGTACTAAAATAACGAATCAGATCAGTTTCCACAATCATTGTAAGCTCAACAAAAAACATTTTCACAATCATTTTAGTGTTATCTATACACGCTTTTGAAATAATAATTTGTGAACCTATCCTATCGTTGAAGTCTCCCACAATTATCACCTGGTCTTTTAACGTCATTTCATACATTATTCCGTATACTTTTCAAAAACTTGTGAAACGTTAAATTGAGCCGGAAATAAATAAAATTTATTTCAATCAACATTTAATGTTGATTACAACGTATACTATATACATGTCTAACGTTTATTGCATATATTCTAACTTGTTTCAATACAATGTTTTAATTAAAGAAATTTTATTTTTATGTAATAGAAAGGCTAATGCTTCTCAAGCTCTACACCTCTGTTACAAATTCGCTTAGCTTTTACATAGAATAATTGAAGGTTTTAAAATTATTAATTCGATTTATATTCGTCGTTTAATACACGATGCGTAGACTACACTATTTCTGGTAAATGTGGATCCCCAGAACAGATTTAATTTTTATTTATAGGTACGATACACTGGTTTTTGGTTAGTTGGTTTTTAGCTTAATTGTGTTGGGTTCCATTTTGGTGTACCCTCTTTTGATTCATGGTTTATTGTGCACGTTCGGTTATAAATACAAAATATATTTAACAAGCATTCCTTATGAATACAGAATAAATACAAACAGGGTATCTCCGACGATTTTGTTATATATATAAAAAATGCAATATTATTTTTGTGGGAAGAAAAAGAACATTGTACATACTTGGCCGTATATGTTATTGTTTATTACGACTATAAGAGTTGTTCATGTGCATTTGTAGCGTACCTTTCGAATATATATTGCGACAATATATCCTGCACAATTATGTACTGAAAATGGCCATGGTTATTTCTACTTTGTTGTTCATTTTTTTATATTTAAACATTTGAGGAAAGGAATTTAAGCTTCTAATTTTAATGTAAATGTTGCTATGTGTTTTGTGTAAATGATTATGATATAGTAAGGACATAATTATGATATATAACTTTTAAATTCAAAAGTCGAAAGGTTGCCCGATATTCTGAAGTAAAAGTGGTGGGTTTCTGTTTGTGTTATGCAGTCTAGTAAGACTGATCGAACTCGGGAGTTGATTGCCTTCTTTGCTTGGTAAGCTAATATCAATATGCAATAGTTGTGTAGAACTTTTTGACTGAGAGGTCTCTGGGTTTTGGATTTTGAGTTTCGGGTTTTGGATGCCGTGAGTTAATAGGGTAATACCTTATATCCCAGTCCTCTGACTGAGAGGGACTTGAGAAAAATGGATCAATTCAAACGGACATCCTTTTATCCTATACTGAAGACTGCGACGATTCCTAGTAGTAAGAAACGGGCTAGGAATCTTACGTGGGGTTGGCTGGGTGTAACTCCTTTATAAAGAAAGAACAAAAAAGTTCTGCTACAATGGATGTTATACCCCATGACCTTTGAGCAGTTGTCTTTCGAATGTACGAACACCCTTTGTGAGTTAGTCTCTTTCTCGGGTATATCTTTTTATTTGGATTTCGAATACCGGTGTCAGCCCCTTGACGTGGATCTATTTGTTCATCCCAAAAATTTTATCAGTTATGTGCTGCACTTTTACCGCCGCTCTGATTTTCCCAAAAGTTTACCGGAAATCCGTGTCCAACTCGACTGTTCCTGTGTATGCCCATCTTATGGGTCTGAAAACTGACTTCGTTAATTGTGAGAGGTATATCTATCTACGACTTCGTAAGCATCTTCGAAGTGCGGAGTCGGTTTTTTCTTGAATGTATGTAAGGTTTTTGTGCTTTGCCGTGATATTTCCACGTGCTTTACTTATGAGATGTATCCTTTAGATTTTGAGCGCCATGATGTTTGTAATAATACTGTCAAACACCAGTTACTAAGTATTACGCTACAGATTATTTACTTTATCGGAAGGCTCAAATAAATGATCGGCTGAATGACCGTCTAACACTCTCACACCTGCCTGCTGATACTGTATTCAACGCTTTTGGACAGAAAGATCCGGAGGAAATTCATTCAGAGTTTTATACTATGTATGTATTTAACTGTTATTATTTGGTACGACGTGTATGTGATTAGTGGTTTGAGCTTGCTGGTCCGGATAATTTTGTTAATAATTGCACAGGATTAATATACAAAACTGATATTAAATTCAAAATACGAGGAGTTAGAATGCTTTTAGAGAAATACCAGAGTGCTCAATAGACTGAATAGGACTGAACCACTGAACACTGTCCAGGCTCCGCCTATTTTATTACTACTTCCTCTCTAATATGACTCGACCTTCTTCCCAAAATCGACCCGTCTTCTAACTGTACTTTGTATTTTCTGTTCATACTTTATCTTCTCGCTACCCCAGTTTCTACTATGGCCCCTAGGTTCTGCACGTGTTACATTACCTATTATTTTTATATTAACAATATACAACATAACAATACGCGGGCGGTTAGTGATTATTTACGGGCCGGGCCGAGCATTTGGCTCGCAAATGATTTTCGGGCTGGGTCGGTTACGGGTAAAATTTATTGGGTGGATTTGGGTGTGAAATTAGTTGCGGGTCTATGCTCTACTTTCAGCCCACAATTGTAAGACGGAATAAGAGATTGGAGCTAGGTTTTAAAGTGCGAGCAGACAGCAAATTATTATTATTTTATCACTCTCTCGCATGTACCTCATCTTTATGTCACAGTGCAGTCCCTTGTGCATGCCGAATGTTGCAGCCAGCATTGCATTAGATTTCCGATTTTCCAATATTCATGAAAGTAAATGCATGAGCACTGATATGCCAAATATTACTACTAATCAATCACAATTTAAATAATTTTCGAATTAAAATGAACATGAAAATTATTTTAATGGATCAAATGTAATAATTATGCAATTCTAATGTTAAAATGTTGAATTACAGCAAAATCGTGTCATTAGTCTTTTTTCTGGTCTGTATAATTGCGAATATCGTGAAATTAATCATCTTAAGGTTTAGAAAATTACAGTAATCCATCTCCGGGTTTCATAAAGTCATATGTGATGCTGTATCGGATAAGAAAACGTATATATTATATATGATGTACATACGTATATTATTAAAATCAAATTATTTTCCTTACGGATCGCGAGCATTTATTGAAAAATCCACGAACTTTAAAAGACTGCTGTATAGTGTACACTAATGTATGTATTACTTATATAGTTTATATATAGTTGATGGTTCATTTATTTTAAAGTGAAAACTGGGTTTTTCTTACATAGTTCATAATAATTAATTTTTATAATTAATTACACATGATGAAAGTAATTAAGGTTGTCCTTGATGATGACACTTTACGTGGCTTTAGCTCGAATGGCCGCTCGCTTTCCAGTAACAGCTTGGAACCCATGTTTGATACTTTGGACCGAACACCTGGATCCACAGACTTCGCACTGGAGGAAGAAAATTCTGCTATCCTTTTGCAGCAAGGTGTTGGGGGAACGACAAGTGTGGCATGTAACATATTCCTGTAAATAAATATATAATAAATCTTATAATAAATAAAATTTATTACTAAATCGTCCATTATTGTATGTGATAATTAAAATTAACCAGCTATTATTATTAAAATATTAAAATAAGCTCAAATAATACAACAGGAGAAATGCTTAATATTTTCTTCCGTAAATTAAAACTTTCTCAATGTTGTATTGTGAAAAGAAAAACGTACCTTAATGTATCGCCTGAGAACGTTTTCAATCTGCTTCTGCTGAAATCTTCCCTTAATAATAAGTTGATTATTTCCATCAATGGAGCCGCTTGTTCCCAATTCGGACAACAAAAAGTCTAACAAATGCTTTTGATGCCGGTGAAGCCTAGAAAATATTTAAATACAGAAAACAGGATTATTTTCCAAATTTCAACGTACAAGAATCGAAATTATAATTATAATAAAAATTAAATTACTCTTTAATAAAGCAATTTTTAATAAATTTAATTTAATAAATGTGATAATTAAAAAATAAACAATAAATAACATAAATAAATTAATAAAATAAACAATAAATAAAATACAAAATAAATAAAATACAAAATAAATAAAATACAAAATAAATAAAATACAAAATAAATAAAATACAAAATAAATCAAATACAAAATAAATGAAATACAAAATAAATCAAATACAAAATAAATGAAATACAAAATAAATAAAATACAAAATAAATAAAATACAAAATCTATAATATTTGTAACAACTGACGGTAACATTAAACATCTTGCATACATACGTAAAATTGCATCACTAAGCCTCTGTAATGCTTAGTAATACAATAATGCTGCACATATGCATATAACAAGAAAACGCCGCATTTATTTACAAAGCCAGCAGGACACTCCACGCCGGCTAGAGTTCATTGCTTGTCACTTTGTATCTGTAAAGTAATCTCTCATTAAATGAAGATACTTTGTTTTCATTAGCTTGACTTCTCCCCCATGACTGCGTGGCTGTTGAGGAAAAGAAGGTGGTGGTGGAGTAAGGAAATGCACACACAATTTATGTATCTACGCATTGTATGACATACGCACTTTTGTAATCATGGCCACATATAGTGTGTATGTAATAAGAATTGCATTTCCACACATTATAAATACATAGAGGTACAAGCCATAAATATATAAGTGCATGTATACGCAATATTGCACATATAAATGCATATAGGGAATATTGCACATATAAATGCATACAATTTATAGCCCGTATAAATGCATTAGCAAAATACATATATGAGACAGTCCATAAAGCTTGGCCTTCACATTAAAAAGATACGGGCGCATGTAGGGAAAGGTCAATATCTAATCGTAAGTAAGGGAAGAAACCCCAAGGAAGATTACTTTATGCTCGTACTTTCCTTTATTTCCCTCCCTTTGCTCTTCTTCCTCCCCTATATGCTTTCCCTTTGGCTTTAGTTTCCCTTCTCCTATGTTCTCCTCCATAGAACTATAAAGAATAGGAGGAAAGAATGGAAATCCTAATCTTCTAAATTCTCTTCGTTTTTCCTCTCGTTTTTCACATCCCGCCATTTACGTATAGCATTGAAAATATATATATAGATAGTCTATTAAGGATCCCAAAGTACTAATTTCTATCAATTCAATTATGAAATTGGTACCTTTTGATACTTCGTTGGTGATATGTAATTTTACATGTGTGTATCTTTACATAATGTAAAAGTTAGTATATATACCTAATATCTAATGCAATTACAACATGTTTTATATGTACGTCCACGTCTCTGGCCTTATCCGACTTATCAAAAATGAGGTCCAAAGACTTGCTTTTGCATTTCCGATGCAGGCGAGATGCAACAGAATTGCATTGCGTTGATGCGTATAGTATGTTATATGTATATTTTATATTTAAACACACAGCAACCAAAGCCGATATGGAAACTTTCCCCGAAAAAAGCTTTTTCCAATTTTGTTTTCCCTTACTTATTATTATTGTTGTTGTTGCTGTTGCTTTTGTGAGCCTATATGTTTCAGTATACTTGTCCTATCTGGCCTATTGTTGTTGTTTGTTTTTGTTGTTCAGGAGCGTCAATCCGCTTTGACGGCTTTTCCTTTTATTCTAGGGAGTAAAAGTGATTTTGTGGAAATAGCTCTTCCCATGTCCGGACAAGTATCCAGTATATTTGGTAATTTCAATGGTGGTGAAAGTAATTGTATTTTTTAATTTTAGACAGCCATTTTAATAAATGTTATTTTAATCAAACGTTTTTTAAACAATTTTAGACAACTTTTCTAAATTTTTTGAATTTAACCAGTTTTTTCATGTTTTGTGGGCATTGATTGGCACTAAAAAAATAATTTTTCTTAGACAAATGTTTATTCTATTTTAGACAAAACATTTCGATTTTAGACAAATTTTTGTTCTTTTTTAGACAAATTTTTATTCAATTTTAGACAAATTTTTATTCAATTTTAGACAAATTTTTATTCAATTTTAGACAAATTTTTATTCTTTTTTAGACAAATTTTTCTATTTTAGACAAATTTTTCTATTTTAGACAAATTTTTCTATTTTAGACAAATTTTTCTAGTTTAGACAAATTTTTCTATTTTAGACAAATTTTTTTATTTTAGACAATTTTTCTATTTTAGACAATTTTTCTATTTTAGACAAATTTTTCTAGTTTAGACAAATTTTTCTAGTTTAGACAAATTTTTCTTCAATTTTGGACAAATGTTTCTTCTATTTTAGACAAATTTTTCTTCTATTTTAGACAAAACAAATTTCGATTTTGGACAATTTTTTTTCTACTTTAAATAATTATTTCTTTTATATTGTTTCATTTTTATCTTCTATTTAAAATGTTTGTCCTGTAATTTCGGCCATAAGTTCTTCCATTGGAAAAGCTTTTTTATTTTTTTACCACCTTGTTTTTCCAACACCACCACCATTTTCCCTTTGATTTCCTATAATAGAAGAAGTCCTTTTTTAGATTCTGACAATCCGCGGCTTTTTATAAAGAAAATAAACAATTGGCAGGGAATTAGGAAGTGAAAACAATTGACTTTGGGAATTTTGACACAACTCACCGCGGAAAAGCTCTTGTTAATTCCTAAAAGGAGAAGAAATGGTTTTACCCACGAACGCTTATACACGACGCTTATACATCTATACATATAGGTCCATATATTATAAGCGTATACATATGTACTTAATTTACACCTGTATATACATATATACATATATGTGTAGTAAATACGAAATACAGGCTAAACATTTTATACTTACAAGAGCATTAACGAAAATAGCACTCAAGGAGAAAGCATACGCAAGGGGGATGATGATGGGCAGAGAATTCTGCTTCTTTTTGGAGGAAATAAGCTTAAATTCGCTCTAAAATGTTTTAATATATGTGCATATAGGACATACGTATACACATATATGTGTGTATTGTATATACATATGTAGACCTATATAGCAAGGATTTCTAAGGAAGGGGCCGAGGGAAATACAATTTAGCATTATTGGAGACTATGTCGGTATATGGAACACACTGCGGAGTTGTAATCCGCTTATGTTATTTCTAATTGAAAGTAAACAAGTTGGATTAAGAAAAAGACGGCGAAGGAGAGAAAGAAGATTTGAAGGTTTTGAAATAAAGCGTTTGTTTTCCTTATTTATTTGTTGCTGTTTTGTGTATAGAAAAATTATATATAAATCTATTACGCAGGAAATGTTTCCCATTCTGAGAATTCCGTTGTCTCGTGGGTTATTTTATTTCATCCATAAAGACAGGCAGGAAGAAAAGTAAAAGGCAATAATAAGTTTCTCGGGGAAATTAATTAGCTAAAATCCTTTGGTTAAGCCCGGAGATTTCGCCAGTCATCATCGCCATAGTTAAGGAAAAGGAGTTGGAGTGGAGAAGGAAGAAAAGCAGGAGGAGAGAATGGAACGTAGGTATGTACATATGTATGGAAAAGCTTAATATTTAGAACTTCACAAGTGAAAATCCTTTCCTTGGAATTATAATCTGCTGTCTTAAGAATGACTTCTACAGGGAAAGTTGTCTACCAGTGTCTTCACCTTTCATTTTTATTTCCGAGAATCCCCGTTTTTATTTTTAGAAATTTGTTAATTAACTTGTGGGTATTTTTAACGTCTAGAGACACTGCCTCTTTCTTATTCCGTCAGCTTTCTCCGTTTAAATCTCGGCGTTATAACTATTTCAGATTCTTTGTAAATTTACAGAATTTATATATTTATTATGTATTTTTTATTCAGCAATAATTGAAACGCCAGAACAAGAAAAATAATAAATTATAAATTTAACAATAAATTTAGTAACAAATTAATAATAAATAAATAATAAAATAAATAATAAA
>JAQGAK010001933.1:0-24905 GCA_034696945.1 Lipothrix lubbocki
CTATTGCATTGGTTGAAGCATTGAACGAGTAATTGAAGTTCACGGAGTGTCACAACTTCTCTCATTGCCCTGTTTTGTGCCGATTTCGAACTCCTGTAATGTGAAAAATAAGTTCCATAAATTTCCAATACCAATAACTTGCAATTTGTTGAGATTTTGCTTTTCGAAATGGTGAATTTACTAATCCTTTCTTTACTCTTACGAGGGAAACTAATAGTACCCCGGCTGAAATTTTTACTGACCTCTGGAGGTAAAATATTTGCATGGTAAACCCCATTTTTAAAATCATTTTTTAAATTTTGAGCCAAAATAAAAAACTTTAAAAATTTGTATTTTTTCCCAAACCTAAATTGCAGGGGAACAACTAGTACAAAAACTTTAAACTAAGGTAAAAATACGTTAAGCATTATCAGTACTACTACTTACTTTACTATTCGCCTAATCATGTCTTTCAAATGATTATTGACAAGCTCAAAAAACAAAATGTGGTTGTAGAAGTTGAGGCTTGTGCAGGTAAATTCCATGGCTATAGTAATAGTTTCAATAATCATGGTTAGGAAAAACACCAGGTTTGTTTGATATTTCTCCGGTAAGCATGAGAAGATGAGTAGGAGACGAGTCCTATCCCACAGCAACACTGACAGCATAAATAGAAAAGAAAGGAAGAACATCGGATGCATGTACTTGGCCAGAAGTTCTTGCCTGTTCATCTGGTACCAATAGCGGTTGACTCCTGCATGCTCTATAATAATTTTGATAATAATAGTGCATGTGAAAACCGGATTTCGGAACGTTTTTAAATGTAGGTATAATTTAATTTTTTATTCATTTTTATTCTTTGTTTGTTATTATTTTAATTTTATTCTTACCTTTTATTATTTTTTATATTTTATTCTTACCTTTTATTATTTTTTATATTTTATTCTTACCTTTTATTATTTTTTATATTTTATTCCTACATTTTATTATTTTTAATTTTTTTTATAATTTTTAAATAATTTATTTACTATAACATCCAAACACTATACTGACCTGAAATATTGACTGATATCCGCTTTAATAGTTCCATTGTGGAACTTGGGAACTGTATAAAAGAATGGTACGTCCATAACTGTACGACAATATTGCTGGAACCCCAGAAGAAGTGAATGGGGAATTCATCGATCCGAAACAATTCCTTGTCCAACAAGCTCTGAACAAATCTTCCACATACGTAGTATCCATTAATGCACAAAATAAGATAAAAAAATTTCCACATTTTCAGCTGCCAAGAGCTCGTTTCCATGGAAATGATGTCCGTACTCCGAAGAACTGTATCGTTTCTACTGCCATCTATAGTTAATTTATCTACACGAGTTGGTAATAGGTTCAGTTTAGAATAAAACTTTATAAAAGCAATGTTGAAACGGTTTTCATGAGGTGAGAGCATCATTTTATTGCCGGTTATTGGTGTTCCACGTCGGGTCTTTCTGGGCACACCGACTTTCACGACCGCTCCGCCCACTTTCATTCCGATAGTCATCGGATTGGTGTCAAGCTTGGCAAAACAAAATCGTATATTCACTATTTTAATACGCAGTTTATGTGGTTAGGTCTCAATTATTGACTGCGATACCACGCTGTGAGTGAGTTTAATGAACTGGATGGAGGAATTATTAATGAAGGAATCCCACATGAGGCTTGTGTGCCTCATTAATTAAAATAACGATCTGCCTTATCAGAGGAGAAGTTATCTCAAGCAATTTTCTCACCCAATGGCCCAATTAGTGATATCTGAATGATGTGATAAATGGGTTATTAAAAGAGGTTGGGAATACATAAATGAACACGCGTCTTATTACTGACCAACGTAATGCATAATAATTAACGATCTTGGCGTTGGCATTACATCGTAGCAATGTTATTTGAATGTGTGACTACAGATAGAATCTGGAGCTTCTATTCCTTGTTGTTTGACACAACTGTTAACAATTTACTCCAGACAAATAGTGTAATTCCGCAATGGTATAAAATAAAGATTTTAGTCCTGTCCCATACACATACATATCTTCGGTGGAGATGCGAAGTGGGCTATCTCCACGGGAGCTTAAAAATGCAAGACGAGATATCCAGTATCATTTTCAGTACAAGATGGGAAATCCCGTTTAAATTGCACTGTAAACTGAAAAAAGAGATTTTTTATTTAAAAGGTTTTATTTAAAATTTCAAATATAAGGCAATCGTTTATATTGGAGTTATTCCACCTTGCACTTAAAATGATGGTGGATGTCTCATTTTGCATCTCCACCGAAGATATATAACTAGAAATTAATTATACACGTGCTGGTTGTCCGGAGTGCATGACGCTCATTTACCTGAAACTGTGGGTAGCACCAATATTGTTGAAAATAGATTCAAGGTAAAGCCACATAAACAAACTACAATGAATGATTTATTAATGACAAAAATCCCCCCTGCATTTGTGTCACTGCAGGTTCACACGGAGGACGACTATGTCATTAAAATTAAATTAGAATTAAGAAAGAAGAAATAGCTACAATAATTGTAAATTATCTATTTGTAGTCTATTTGTAATTATTACAAATAGTCTCAGCAATGTTATTTCTAATTTATTTATCACCCGTTCCAGACTTCCAACACTGATAGACGCACCATTTATGGTTCTCTTCAAGGCAGATAACATAAGTATATAACGGATCTTTTGTACAAAATATTTTTTCTTTCGATAGTAAGGTACAATAGGTTTGCAATAGTAATCTGACTATTGGCATTCATGAAGAAATCAGGACTTCATGATATGTTCGACATTCGATAGTATGTCTCTGCTAAACATATATGATGAGGCTTGTTGAGACGATTTGAAAATGAAATGAGAAATACACAAAACGATGGTTTAACCATTGACTCTACCTACATCCAATATAATTGGTCTTTCAATTTGGTTTGATAATTATTATTATTTATTAATTAATCAGATTAGTCGCTATTATTTAATCATTTAAATATGTGAAATTATATTTAAAATGACTATAGTAAAATAATGTGGATAACGTAACGTGTAAAATTTGTAATACCTTAAGCTAATTTATTCAATACCGTTTCCAATGTGGTTTGTTGATAAGTGAGTACATAATATAACTGATAATGAAAAATAATTTGCATTTTAGAGTCATATGAAATTCGATATCGACTAATACTACACTTACTAAATAACTGAACAAAAAGTTTAAAATACATTGAAATAATGTATGACTCTATAAGCTAAATAATTTCATCGGTTCTTCTATTCTGTTTGATAATAATTGCTTGTTGATTACATTGGAAATGGGACGTTCTCTACTTCAAGGTTTACAATTCTATGAAAAATTACATCATATGGCCAATCATGGATAATTTGTAATTTGGCTAAGCTAATTAAGTCAAGGCTGCTTGTATTCGTAGTTCATGTCCTGTTCGTTGACCATTAATTACAAAATGGGCTTGGTAATTGAACAGATCGAATGATCTAATAATTACAATGTGCAGTAAAATTTGCCCAGGTTGGCTTTCATGACGATGACTAAAATTTTATTCAACAGAAAATATTTGTCCTTTCGAGAGGTACAATAAGTTTATAACAGTGACCTAACTTTGGATCTACTTTGTCATTGTTGCTTTCGTACTACTTAAAAATAACACGGGACGGTTTCTTGTGGACTCGTCCTGAACACCGGGTAGGAAAATAATATCAGCACCCTGAGATAATACACACAAGTATTGAAGTTCCTTAACTATATTTTTGTCATGTGGACTAGATATGTGACCGTTGAGGTTAAGGGCAAGCCAATAATTATTCTTCAATGCAGAAACTTCTTCAATGTAGATTTCCCTTCTTCCATCCAGCCCCCCTGAGTGGGAACGTATTCTTGAAGCTGATCCTGAAATTAAAAACAAAATATTGTCGTAACTCGATTAATAAGTTAAAATTCATTATCAGATTAAACTACATACTCCGATTTTGTTAAAAATTCAATTTGAATCTTACATAATGCTTCATATAGGACAAAAATACATTCCAGAACGCCGTCATAGTATTCACGTACAAGACTCGGAAACCCGTCGGAATGAAATAGAAGTTTATCAACTGAATCGGTGGCCAAAGTGTCCAATCGACCTGCAAATTATATCGAGAAATAAATGATCATCACTTAAATTACAACAGAATCTTGTTCGTCATACAGAATATTGTACAATAAATTAATTAAATAATTAAAGATAGTATTGAAGATAGAATCGATGCTCACAGCATAAACAGTAGGGAATTTTTTCTTAAATTCCTGCCAACATTCAGGAACGCTCTTGCCCTCTAAGTAGGCCATTCCCATGAAGAACTGTAGGCTGAAGAGTGGGCACGCAATCAGTTGATCCGCTAAAATCTTCTTAAATATCGATCTCCCATCCCTTTTCGGCATCAGGACATCTAAGTATTTGTAAAAATAGTGATGTGTCGGTCCTAGGACTACTCCAATTATGCCCATTCGGCCTAAAAATAAAAATAAACACATTACATACATGTATTTAAAAAAGCAATATTTTTACCCAAATACGTCAACCATTAATCCATGATTAATGATACCAAATAATTAATATTCAGAATCTTTTATCAATTACAATTAACTTATAAAACAAAAAGGTTTGAGAGTCCACGTGCATTTAGCAGCGCAGCAATTTATCTACACCAACAATTATTTCCACGTTTCGCAACAACAACCATATAAAGATATTGATTATTAGAAGTTCCTTACTCAATAAATTGATCATACCATTTATTATTGTCATAACATAACCTACCAAATCTCATCCAATCAAATTCCGATAGTTTCCCCCGACTGATTTCCACTCTTTGCTCGATACCATCCCCAATTAGGAAAAGAGCTCCACCGCTAATTGTGTTTGCTGACAAGGCATGTCTCCCATGGAAGAGCACCGAAGTGGCCTGACCGATATTTCTTAACGTTGACATAAACCGCATTATGATATCCTATACTGTGCTATATATAATTAGCACGTTCAAGTAATTACTGCAAAGGCTATTTATTTAATAATAAATATAATAATTATTCTAACTGCCTGGTTATTCAACAACCTTCGCTTGGACAGGATGCTACTCTCAATTTAAAGTCACCAAACTTTACAGGAATGCAATTTACAATTTGAAAATACTGTTTATTATTATATACTTATTTATTTATCATTACTAGCTTCCTGGCCAGCCAGAAAGCTAAATATATTGAGATTCTGTCAAAGGTCACGATCGAGTTATGACCTCATCATCGTGCTTGATTTTGATAGATATTTTTTAATATTACGTTTTTGCCTATTATTATAAACCACATGGCTGTACTTTGACGACTGATGTTTTGCAAGTTGGATGGAACTAGAACATTTTTCTTTGCTTAACCATTTAATTATATATTTAATGTCTAATACAGATATATACTCAAACAATTTAGGTATATATCTATATTTATTACACAAATAATACAATTATACAATATATAAAATTATTGCTAAGTAAAAGTAAATATATTTTTTTATCTATCAAACAACAAATTATCCTCTTGCACTAATATTAATAAAGCTATTTACCCAGCCCCATCATTATTACACATGTATACAATACAACAAGATAATAAATAATTTGTTGACAACTTCACAATAATAGACTGTCTATTATCAATAAATTATCTAAATTCTGTCAGAATCAAATCTCTTATTTTTTATTTTATTTATTCTTTTCCCATTCCCATGTCCCATGATCTTCTAAAATTGCTTTCATAACAACAAAAAGAAAGGAACATATGAAGCATATAATCCAGACAAATGGAATATAATAAATATTAAGATAATTCAATATTAACAATAAATATTATTAATTAATTTTTAATTAAATTAGAACCCATAAAACTAATACATTGTACGCACGTGTATCTATTATTATTGCTTTTTAATAGCAATATTTTGTAATGTTAAAAAAATTATATGGTGAAATAAAAACCCACGATTACAATATAAATTGAAAATATTTATATTTTTCCCCTTTATTTGCTCCTGGGTAAAAAGTCTCTTTCTTTTCTGAGCACTTTTTGCTTATGGGCAACAATGCGCTTTCTTTTTTGGAAACTCTTTGCTTATGGAGAAATGATTCAATGTTATTTGCTTATTGCTTCATACTTCACAAATGTGATTTCTTATTTCTTCCACACGCAAGGGAAAAAAAATATTTCCAATTCCCGGCACAGTCGAAGAAGCTGCTGGAAGTGTCGGAAAGGCTCTTCGGCCATCTCACGCCCAATTTCCCTACTAAGAATGCTAACCGGAGGGAATTTCAGTCTAAAAATTGCTCTTTTATAAACATTGTGAGTCTGGTGCATTTATATGCAATTGCATTGTCTCCTATTTGTGTTGTTATTGTCGTTTTTCGATTTATTAAACGTAATTAAAAACACGGGATTTTGGGACTTTGACATTTTTCTAGTAGTTCAACCATCATTTTTTCTATTTCTCTACACTGGAATATCCTCTTTTTCTCTATAGTTATCATACAGTTCAAATATTGGACAGTGTACGTTTGATATATTTATAAAGTTTTTGCTTTTTTATAGTGTGTGTGTGAATATAAACTTTTGTATATACATATATAGATACATATTATACTTGTATAGTATAAATATCAAGGAAGAAATATAAGTATATTCGAATTAAGAAACCCCTTTGGAAAAATCCGCTTGTTTCAAGGTCTGCATGGACAAGTCTTTTAAATGTTTTTTTAAATGTGAAATTCTATTGGAAGTTGATGATTTCAATGTGACAAAGGATCTTTGATTTCCTTGTCGGATCGTGGGAGTTTGAAGAATAAGCTTGTATACTTGCTGTACTATTACTTATTTTAAGTAATATTTTTTAAATTTAATATGCGTATTTTGATGAAATACAAATTTGCGTATTTTAGAGATAATGGGAATTGTGTGGGTATAATTTAACAATAATAATATTATTATTTGATAATTGGAAGAATGGTTTTTGTAATAATTGTTGATTGTGTGTGCTTAATAGTGCTCCAATTAAAACAAATTTTTTTTAGCTTCATCTAAACAATTTGAATTGATACAAATTTGAAGTTGTAAAAATAGTAAATAATTATTTAATACTGTAATATTTTGAATTTCAGACATGGCTAGTGTGGGACCAGCGCCAAGTATCCCCCGACATAACAACGGCGCCCAAACGGAGAATAATTACTCAGACGCGGAACAGGACTGTAAGATCTCCAGCAGTAATCACTTAACAACGTCGAATCCTCTTCAAAATCTCAATAATTACAGCGGCACTCCTGCTCCGGGTAGTAGTACTTCTAGTGGTGGTATTAGTGGTAGTGTGGCGGCGGGCAGCACCGAACAACAATCTGCGATCAGTAGTGACCGACAGTTCTTCTGTGACGCCTCCACTGTTCCTACGGTGGTTGTGACCCAGGACAGCAGTGTGAGTGTGACCAGCAGGGGTGTGGATAGTGGTGGGAGTGCCAGTGCACAATCCGACTCCGTCATGTTTAACCCGGCGGATCCATCCCGGAATTCAAATAATTGTTACAACACATCTGACTCTTCTATTAGCTCCTCTACGAATAACTATATTGGTAAGTCGACATATATAGATTATACATATTATGCATTTATCATTATAAGATTGTATGTATCATTAGGATTCTCATTGATGCTTCAGCAGATTCTAACAGGTTTAATCGAGAGGTGCGTTGATATCTATATAGTAATAATCCAATCCGAGGTTGCAGAACTCTTAAGAATGGCTTTTATATACGGAATCAGGAATAATCCCGTTAATAATGTTAACAAGAGAAAATGAGTAATGAAACGATTTCGAGAACGTATCAAACCGAATTTTAAATTGTAAACCATGAATAAATTATTTACCGTAAGCATAGGGACTTGCGATTAGAAATCATTCGTTTCGAGTTGTGAAGGCGTCTAAAAAGGAATGAGGAAGCCAAGCATGTGGTGTACTGAAAGCAAAGTGTGTGAATAATCAATTTTGTTTGTTTCCTGTTAATTATAATCCTAATCCTGGTAGATACTTATAATCATTCCAAAAGATTAGTCCATCGTATGAATGGTGTTAATTTTGTTTATTACAATTTATCGTGTCTCCTTGTCACATTTTGTTTTTCTGTTTCATCCGACTATCATCCGACTAATATACGATAATACGATTGATATATCAGGTTTCCAGGATTTTCATGGTTTCTGATTAAATATAACCCTTGGAATTTTTGTTTTACAAAAACAATTAACTATTATACTTTTACGTTATCTTCTCCATGCAAGTAATAATTACTTCATACTAGATCCTGTAACTCTTGGGAGAGTTCTACGTACGTATCAGGATGTCAAGGCTGAATGCCAGCTTGAATCAACAGATCAAGGGCAAGGTTTAACAAGTGTAATATACATATTAAGAAGGTATACCTATAAGTATAGAAACTCTTGCAATTAGTGAATTAGTTTGTAAAACTATAGGTACAGCAATGAGTTGACTTTATACAAGCACATGTCCGAATTAAAAGACAAAGACCAGAAGGGGATCGTTTGGAGGATATTGACTGTCAATTTAAAAGAGATTAGCTATAAGCAATAATCAAAGGTACAATACAGAATAGAATATACATATAATATAAGTATAAGTATGTACTTGTATGTGGAATGTATGTATGTGTGTTATTTTTCCAACGGCAGGAAAAGGCACATGGTAGTGATGTTGTTGACACATGTGCTACTAACTAACAGAAAAATAGCTAAAGCTATAGAGAAGCTATTAATAATGGAAAACTATGTTTTTTATCAGTCTCACGTATCCCTCTCGATCCAGTTTGGACAGAACTTTTGTCTTGTCCATGTCACTGGATTTTTCATAATGAACTGCCGTTGTCTGCTGACCCTCTCAAGCTTCGTATCTATTATACTATTACATGGAAACTGCTAGTCGTTAGTGTCTATCTGTATCCATACAATTTGTAAACTTCCTTTGATTCACCCCTATTTGTTACCATTCCCATTATTGCAGTATCATAACTTGTTGCAGAGTGATTGTATTCCAGTCGTTACTGTATTTTGCTGTTGTATACTGTGCAAATAACCCGTTCTGACGATCCTTAGCATCTTCGTCATGCAAGATGAATACTAATTATAAGTAAAAATAAGTAATAAATAGTCTTTGACTACATGATTTCTTATGTAATGTACATATGGTACTTATACTTATATGTTGGAAATTTCATTTTAGGTTCGTCGAAAAGTGTAAATGTACGACCACAGAGCGGGTGTGAATGTGATGATGAAAATTAGACTTAATATAGTTTCTTCATGATTTATATGCTATGCTTGCTTTTTTATTTGTGTACAATCTTCAATCTTAGTATTTTTTTACTGTGCAAAAGTCTTACATGTATCCACATTATACATAGATACACATGTGACATGTTGTCGATTTTGTTCTTTGCACATACGAAGTTGTGGTATTCATTTTGCATATATGTAAAAGTACATATATTTAGATAAGTACTTTGATAAAATTATATGTGAGCTTTATGTGTAAAATGTAGAATCAAGTGCTTTGGAGATATAAATAGTATGTAGTTATAATTAGCGGGACTGATGCTGGAATAGAATGAAATAAAGGAACGGCTTGACTTGACACTCTTTGCTTGATCCAGCTCTTCCATTCCTTTGATAATGATGATAGCGAGAGAGAATTCGTTGGGAAATTTTCCATTGATTTATTCCGGATGCAACCAGAAAACCTTTTCAGACACCAATGTTTTTCCTTCCTCTCCCTTCTCCCAATGCTCGTCCAAATATATTTATATACTTATAATATAATTATAATTACCTATAATACAACTTCACTAATCCAGTCTGTACATTTACCGTTTTTTTCATGGCGGCTCATTATCATTGTTAAAGTATAATATATGTATGTTTATCATCAATCATCATGCTTAAAATATATATGTACGCATGTATAGTATACTTATATCTATAATTACTGTAAGTATGATATATTGCCTCCACTACTTTACTGACACTTGTTTTCATACTACAGAAGCTTTGCTGATATATGTTTTATGTATGTACACGTGTGGAAAAGTAGTTAAAAGTATCAGGGACTATAATAAGATAGTTAACTAAATGTAACGTATAAGTTTATGTCCTAGCAGAGCTCCGGTGTATATTAAGTAAAGTAATTTATATATATTTCCATCTTTGGAAAATATAAATGTCCTAATATTCACGTCATGTGACAAACAAGACGTGCAAAAAACACTTGTTTTATTGTGTGATAACACGAGAACGAGTGTACAGAGTGCAGACACACAAGTTTTTTCAAGTTATATCAAGTTAAGTATTAATTTACACACCAATTATTACTGCTGTTGCTTGTGCTACTATATACTTCTGCAAGTCATGGAGAACGTCTGATGATGATGTATGCATTTGCTCATCTATTTACTACATTATTCATCTATTTATTTATTATTATGTCATTATGTGTGTACTTACCTAGTATCATCATCACTTCAGTGGTGACTCTTTGCTGCTTATACTTTTTATAGCCACACCGGATTAGCATAGGAAATAATATTTTCAAGGTTTTTTTGCAACTCTAATTTATAACATTGAGTCAAAATGAACAGAGGCAGATGTACATATGACTGTATCACATTCTGTATACTTAGAGGATTTTAGGTTTAGGAGAGACGGTTGTAGAATTTAAAGTTTTGAAAGGAATATTTTGACATGTAAAGGTCGAAAAATAATTCATATGCGGATATGGAGCTTAATGTTGGCTCGTGCAAACGTTTTGATATATTTAAAAATTTTGATTGACTTTTGTTGTCGTATACACAAATCTATTAGGTAATAGATATAATTATTAAAGTACACTCAAATGGCACCTTTCTGATTTTATTATATCTCTGTAGCTAGTCTATACCAGTAACGTTGTTTTCGTACAAGTGCAAATTTTAAGTATGTGTTATATTTATATATTTATTAGGTATATGTTATACTTACCTATACTTATACTTGTTAAATGCCATACGTGGACTAGTGTGGAGTATGGTTGTGCATGTATGGGAGTATGTATATGTAAATATTATAATTTAGTCATTGTACCTATTCACCCATGTCTGAGTTGCTATTTTTGTGCGCATATTGATTCCACGATTTAAAATAATATTTATTCAGTAGTTGCACTTGTGTTTTTTTCTGTTTTGCTCATCCGCTGTGTGATGCTTTAAGTTCATATTAATATGGCAATGTTAAGCTAGTTGCATATGAATGAGGTAATCAAGTACAAAATATGCATAAGGAAATGCTAGATATTTGTTAATGTATGTGTATAATAATAAACGTCATGTGAGCTTTTAAAAATAGCAGCTATAATAATAAGTATATAATAATGCTGCAAAAAGTGTGACTTATAGACGATTCCAGTTTTATTTTTGAAATTGAGATGTGCACGTGATGATGATGAGAGACGACAGCACAATACAATACATGACATGATGTATAATATAGTTATAAAATTTAAAATACTCATTTGGTGTTGGTTGCTAGTATAGTTTGGCAGTCAGTCAGTCATCAGTACTTTGTATTCGATGTTTTTATATAGAAGCACATTAAATGCTGACAATATTTTAGAGCTATGCGGGTTCAAATATAATGTAAGTACCTAAGCCTATTAATAAAAAAAAGTATATACAATTTATTTTAAGCTTCAGTCTCACAATTCCTATATTTATTTATAATACAGTTGTATACCGTTATAGTAATGCTGTTAATGATTGAGTCTCTCTCTCTGTATTTGTAAGGATATGTGTGCAGTAGCTCTAAAAGCTTTATTTATATTATATGTTGAATGTTGTAGTTGTATAATTGCACTCCCAACGCATTTTAAATAATATGTATAAGTATAGAAGAAACATGAACGTAACCTTCAGCTCATTGACAAGTATTGGGTCTATCTATTCTATAGCACGAACCAAAAATGTTTCAGTCAACAAGTGAAGCTCTTTGAGATAGGTTCCTATTTCCTGTTGTCTTTTATTTATTTATACTCTTACATTTTTGTGTCACAGCTTTCATGCTGTAAAATTGCAATATTTTATTTTAAGTACATATGTATGTATTTCTAAATTTCAATTTTTAATAATTATCAAACTATATATTTTAAGTACATAAAGTATTTTGATACTCCAGTCGACCAAGTGCTTTAATAGTTCTTTTTAGATATTAAATCCACTATTATCTGTATTCTGCATAGAGGTAATTTAAAAATTTGATTCTAATAATAAGCTTTATACAATATTGTTGTTGTGATAGGTATTGTTGTATATAAGTACTTGTACACCACATATACACAGATTGGCAATATTTACACTCAACCCTTTATTAGCAACTTGAATGTGTTTTGAGTTTTGTTGACAAAATTATAAACTAGGAAAAAAGAGATGGGGATGAAGGAAAAGGGCATTATCCTAATTAGGTATCTCAATACTTGTATCAGTATGTGTATCTGTTATTTATGAATATGAGTCAAAACCTCAAAAAGGGAAAAAATTACACATGCTAACTATAAAGTCAGTTCATTCAAGTATATTTTAAGTCCTAACCGGTTTGCTTATTTCGTTAATTGTTACTATAAGTACGTTATTAATCTGTGTACAGAGAGTAATGCGGAGCATCAGCAAATAGTATTTTCACACTGATACCGTAATTAAAATTTAGAAGTTAATATAATCACAGTTAAATTGCTAATTGTATTTTTCCACGCTTCTCTCAATTTCTCATCATCATTATATATCTTTCCTGTGGTGTGTACTCTACAAAATAATATTTTAAACTTGCTATATACTTTGCATATTCCGGATTAGGACGGTTTACATTTTTCTATGATGTCCTGATAAACTCCCGAGTTTGTTGATAGTACATATTTTTGTAAAACTTTGATGTACATAGAGATACATTTATTTAGAGATACTTTTGTTCAATGGCGATGGAGATCGTGCAGTGCCGAAAGATAATAATACAAAAAATTGGGATGACTGTTTACTATTTATTATTAAAGTATTATACAATGTATGTATTTTTATATCCGCACCATGAATGTAGTAGCTCTTGGTAGATTGACTACCTTATTCTTTGTTGCTAAATGCGAAATTATTATACAGATTTTCTATCGAAAGAGAGTCGCCAGTTTGTGAAATTACAATGAATATTGATAATAGTATAGTTTATTACAGTCTCTCCAGTACGGTCTGGAATATCAGACCAAATAGGTAAAATAGTATATTTGTTTACAGTTCACACTGTATAGTTTATGTATTCTCATATTAACAGATCTATCTATAATTATAATTAGGTATTTATTTTTGTATATTCTTTCAAAGTATGAAAAATTTAACGGTGATTATTTTGTACGTACACATGAATGAAGATAGTATTTTTACGATTAATCTTATCTAAAAAGTAAGTATACATACAGGTAGTAAATAACTACTATTTGTGTACGTGTGGGGAAAGCCGAGTTAATAGTCAAAAGACAATATCTCTGTGTATGTAGAGATATTATATATAACAGGAATACAGAGATTCGACCAGGTATTATATACTTGCTTATATGAACTTTATAAACATTATAGTCATCTTCCTTCATAAAATCCATGCTTTAGCTAAACCGATTCACTTGAATGGCATGTGACTTTATTATATAGTATGTGTACACAGTTTTGTGGATTGTGTGTGTATACTTTTAAGTTCCTGCTGTTGATTTAATTAATTTAACCTACACCTTTAAAAATAAATTTAATGTAATTTGCGCCGGCTCAAATGAATATGGATGATAAGTTACGAACTTGTCTACTATTAGAGACAGTCTGTTGATGATACATATGACATGAAATGTGTTTGGGCATTATGTAATTTTAGATTTTACTATAACCTAATTAGGCTGACTATAATGCCCTGTAGCTGTTTAACAATAAGAAAGACCTTGATGCTTCCAGTTATGCAATGTTTTTCTACCTGTTTTGTTGTGTAAATATCTGTAAAACGTACATTAAATAGAGATACTGTTTACGGTAATAAATAGCACTGTAGCAGTTTAGTAATAATCAAGACTAGAGAAGTTGGAATAAAATCAATAAAATGCGACGAATATTATGATTCTGATTACATTGTAATAATAAGTATTCGAAGGATGCTGCTGATGACGATGGGAATGTGAGTTAGCACCAAAGTGTTGAAAGAATGGACAGGTCAGGTTAATGTTGGTTTGGAAGTGGTTTAGAATAGCTTGTTGGTGCCTCAGCCTAGAATGGTTTGGAATACGAATAGGTTTGAACCGGACAGGGCTAGTGATTAGGTAGTTTATAAGTATACATAAGTAGATGCGCATATTGATTCGCAGGAATTTCGTCGTCATTGGTGTAATTATACTTATGTTCTCGTGTATGATGTGAGGTTCTTAATGGTAATGATGGACCTGTTTCCGACTACATACTTGTTGTTGATATATGGAGGACGCTTTCCGCTGTTGAGGATGAGTAGTTGATGATTACGATAAGTATACGTTTATGGTTGTTAGTGTTACTCATAATGCCATAATGAAAGTAAGGGGGTTTAAATGAAAGTAAGTATAGTTAAGGTACTACGAGGTTTAGATTTATCGTTGTAACTGCAAGAGGGAATTGGACTCGGAGTTACTAGAATTCCTATAGAGATTGGAGGGAAAGATGAGGATCACTAACTACACAACTATTGTATACTTGTATATTGTATAATAGATGAATAAATACATTATGACTTGTGACTGACTGATTTTATTAATTTATTATTTCTTTTGTTTATTAAACAGGAGGAGGTATTATAGGCGAGTCAGATCTAGACGCAAGTGGGGAATCTTCATCCAATTACCGCGCACCTCTTGTTGCCGAAGACGACGCTGGTTCTTCGTCCCATTCTGAAGTTCGGAGTTCAAGTCCAGGCTTAGCGGATGCAGACGCTGATGTTGAAGATAGTCCGAGTGGAAGTGAAGAGACGGGCTCTGAGTCGGAGCGTGGAGGTAATTCCGCACCCAATATGTACGCACCCAACACCGTTGGTTTCCCCCCCTCCAGGTCTTCCTTGACACACTGCATTCCATCTTCAGGTAGCTTAATCCTTATTTTATGTTCGCTTTTGTGTTCCATTTGTATATAGTCGTTTTATTTTTATTCTATATAAAAAATCCACAAAAAATACCCCCTTTTATGTATCTGTATTACATAATTTAGGAAATTGTAATTGTTTTTTAGTATTCATATTATTGTTGTTGGAAATTATTCGTAACCATGAAATTTTCTTTTTTAATGTTTCAGGAAGTTTTGGAAGTACTGTTAAATTTGCACCAGGGAGTAACCCGTTTGCGGTGAAAGGACTTCCTGCAGGATCTATTAGTTCATCTAGTAGCTCCGGCCCGATTACTAGCAGTGATCGGTCTTCTGGGAGTCAGAACAGTAATAGTTCGTTCTCACCTAATTCCCGGATTAACGCTGGACGCTGGGGATCTTCACAGCCTCAACCATTAAAACGTATGGAAACTTTTTCTCTCTTTAGGTCTTTAATTTGATTAATTAATTAGAATGGTCTAATATTTACTACTGTGTGGTAGTTATAGTTTCTGATATTATTTTAATTAGAAGTTGTAAATTCTAAATATTTTTATGCTAACTGATGTTCTCGTTTTAACTAAAACACGTTTTGGAAGTTCATTTGTCGGTAATTATTTGATTAACAATGTGTTTTCACTATTTTCCACAGCGGCTAGTTTAAATACAAGACCCATAATTCGTCCCTCAGCGTTAGGATCGTCGCTGGGGGGTAGCGGTGTGACCTCATCCACGCCGACCGGGACGTCTTTAGGCGCTTCATCTGTTTTTGGTGGCTCTTCTTCGGGGCTACCCAATTTTTTTGACATGGCTGGAGCTGATAGTTCTGACCAAACCGGAGAGAATACAGCAACGACATCATCTTTTGTACTGAGACCGCCTAAATTGTCCAATCCATTCGGATTAGGTGCTACTGCAGCTAGAGCTGAAACAGGATTTTTAGCTACGAGCAGTAGCGTGTTTGGGTCTGCTCCGGAAACCTCGACAACACTTGAACATAGTAACGTTGAGACTGCAGCAGCTGAGGCTGGCAACGAAGTTTTCGCGGGAAGAGCGGAAAAAAGTGAGGCGGATATTGATTCAGAGTGTTCGTCAAAACCAGTTGTGGCGGAGCCTTCGATGGTGTTTGTGCCGTTAGCCATGCCGGAAGCTCATTCTGACTCGGTTTCTACAACTGGTCAATCTACCAGCGGCCTTTTCTCTGTTTCCTGCGCTTCAACAAGTGGGACAAGCAGTTTTTCTGGAATTTCCACACCAGGGGCAGTAGCTTCTTCCTCTAGTTCCTCCTTTAGTGCCGTTACTCAGTCAGATTCTGACAAAGCCTCTGCTTTCGTATTTGGTTCCAATTTAGCTGCGCGTGTTTCGGTAAGTTTTACTATTGTTTGTTGGTTGAGCTGTATGCAATAATATTCTATTTTACTTGGCAATAATAATTTTGTTTCAAAATCAATATTATTTTATTTTTCAAAGCACGTTGCCAAAGAGCAGGAAGACACGCCATCAGCCAACGGGATATCTTCTTCTTCTGCCTCGGATGGGTTATTTAGTGCTGCACTGAGGAATGTGCAACCAAGTTCTTCCTCCTCACAAGAACCGGTATCAGGTTCAAAAGGGATGGACGCTCAACCTGGAACATCTGCCTTTGGAGATGCAGAATCACATGCAGATAGAAAAAGAAGGTTTGAGGACCTGCCTGTCATTACCGGTGAAGAGGACGAATTTAATGTTTTGCAGGTAGTTAAGTCAATTCAATTTATACTTAAACTATTAGTTAACAAGTTTCCATATCTATTGTGTTTAGAATTCCACATTTCTTATATGTATTAGGTATATGTATTATCTTATTTTATGCCACTCACATTGTAATTATTTTTATTTGTTACACAGATTACCTGCCGATTGTTCGGCTTCGATGGCCACACTTCCTCCTGGACAGAGCGGGGTAGAGGTCAGCTTCGTTTAAATGACAGAACGGAATCTAACAACGATCTTCAGTCCCGAATTATCGTCCGAACAAAGGGCTCCTTACGGCTAATGTTGAACACGAATGTTTGGGCTGGAATGAAAGTGGATCGTACGTCTAATAAAAGTGTGCGGTTCTCCGCCAACGACAACGGCCACTTGAAACTATTTCTGGTGATGGCAACGGTGGGAGAAGCAGATCAGTTCTATCAAGCACTTGACTGGCGTATAAAAACTTTGAAGGCTTACGAAGATCAACAGCTGTCTCAAATTAGTGAAGCTACTAGTAGCTCTGTAGCAGCTTCTAATAACAGCAATAATGATGACACCTTATCTGCTTCTGAAACAAGTAATAAAGCAAGACTGGTAGATGTAAGGCGATCCTCACTTGTCCTACCCGATGACGGGGCACCAGGATTTGTAGATAAACCCTCGTCGGACTGTGACAGTCCAGAATCTTCAGATGCTGAGGATGATAATGACTTGCACGATTCTCCAACGAAGAAAAAACGATTTATTGATCATCCGCCTCAAGCCTCATCAACAGGCGGCGGCGGAGGGCATGAAGCAAGCAAGGAGGGCTACTGTGGGTTCCGACCTACCCCTACTATCCTTATCAATAATCACGATATGAATGATTTAGATGACGATGAAGGATGTCTAGATTGAATTATATCACATTAAATAAGAAAGGGTTGCAATTTTAAAACTAAGAATGTAGCACTCTGTAAAAATAAAACAAACTTCTATAAGTAAAATAAAAGAAATAATAATGTTTACGTGTAATTAAAGGTAACAACGTATAGAATGTAGAGGAGATTGTCATTCAGGGGAGATATTCATTTGTTATATATTAATTATTATTATTACTGATTAGCTCTTAAATATTGTACTCTTTTCTAAAAAATACACATGCACTCTCATAATTTTAAGTTTTTTAAAAACTATTATTATTGTACAATTAAATGTTGTGTTGTTGTCACTATATATAAGATCAACATAGTTTTATGTAATTTCATTTGAAAACCAGAGAATATGTTGCTTGCGAACATTTCCTCTGATCTGGCCGTTGTAAATAAATAATTACATGTGGTACATTGATATGAATGTTGTTTTTATTTATTGAAGTGGTCATAAATAATTCAGATAATAAAAATTGTATTGCCATATAATATGCAAATTCCTTGGGACTAGGTGCTATTATTTTTAAAGCCAACCAAGTATTGATTTTATTTAGACGAAGAAATCGCACGACAAGTTGAAGAATCAAGAAATAAATATTCCATTAAGGATAAATAGAATATTCGTTAATTATTTTATTAAAAAGTATAGTTCGATTGTTCACAAAAACTTGTTTGCAAAATTTGCGTAAATACGTTACGTGTTATTTGTAAAAAAGAGTTGCCGCTTTCGAGTCATAGTTCATAAATAATACATATTAATTACTAAAGTTGAATGGACATAATTAGTTTGATAGCACTACAATTGCGATAACGAACGGTTTTAAATATCTGCGCATTAATACTAGGTACACAACTATTACAAGTACAAACAGTAAGGATTGTGCGTTCTATCGTTGATGTTTATTGTTTGAGTTAGATCTATAAATGTGAATTGCATTGCTCCTTCGATTTTGGTACTGGTTGAACGAATTCGTACACAAAGGGAACAACTTCAGGATCAGAATGTATTGGTTAACCCATTTGGTATACTTTCACCGATGCTAGTTCTAGTACAAGGTTTGATTTGAACTCGAAATATAAAATAATCATTTCGCAAGCGTATAAACTAAATTAAACAATAAAACAATATCCTAATGGTACATATAAAATCCTTTGCTTTGGTATTGGTTATAGCAGAAACAATGGTGATTAATTAAAGCTTATTTCTTTCACGATATTATCTTTGATCACAAAACTACGGTCAAATCTAAAAGTAATACCACTTGATATAATAACAACAAAAACTATGATACACTTAATTTTTATAATATTCTAAATTCATAAAGAGCGAAAACTAGCAAGTGTCTTGGTTAAGTAAGTATCTAATGCAATAAATTGATACAAATGATCACAATCAACGTTGAAGAGTTCTCTTCTTTTTTAAACATTATATTAAATAACAATAAAGGCTTAAACGAATTTAAATATGAGAGTATTTATATTGCAATCATGATTTAGGTATGAGTTAGCATGTACATCAGAATTTGCATATTAAAAGCCTTCGACTGGTGCCCAAAGGCGAACGACGGAATCACCACCAGCAAGCGCAACTGTGTTGTCGTAAGAATGGACCTGAGAAGTTATACCCAAAAATTAATAATAGGAATAACTCTGAATAAAACCAAGTATTTACCAGGAATAGGAATAATCATGATAAAAGCAGAAAGCATACCCCAGGAAGTTCAGCATCAATTTTTAATGAGGCGAGTTCTTGCAGGCTCCGACTAGGTTCCATGACTTTCATGTGCCCATCCTTTGAAGTAGTAAGAACACTTCCTAAGCTGTGAAACACTCCTTGCACGATTTGTTTATGTCCGACATCGTAAGACTATAGAAAGGTAGGCATAAAATAATATGGGATCAGCAACATCTAAAATAATAGATATATAGATCTTGGCATAATTTTATGTACATGTTACCTGGACAATTTCAAAATGATCCGAATTAATTAAGTGAATTTGACCAGACCGGTCTCCAATGTAAAACAAAGGGGCAGGAGCTTCTCGACGGAAGGATAGGCAAGTTGGATAGGCACCTTGTGGTAACTGTAAACAATAGATCCATAATTTTATTTACAGAATCATATCAATTTCAGTTCCACAAATCTTTATCGTATGATTAATTTAAATAAGTTTGTAATAAAAATATAAAAACGTACAGTAATAGTCTTGACGGCTTTCTGAGCCCGCATATCATAAAGAATGGTACGCCCGTCTTCACCACAGGAGATAATACGTGTGTCGTCCATTCCAAGAGCCAGGACGCATTTTTTATGGACAGTGTAGGAATCTAAAGGTTTGTAAGACTTATCACGGTGATCGAACAGTAGCACCTTCTTGTCATACGTGCCACATGCAACCAAATTATCTGTCATGGCTAAACAAAGACAAGCTACACGGTGTGTCCTGAAATGAACGAAATGAAAGTAGTTACACAATTATTTACTTTTATTCTTAGATAGATACTTTAAAAGGAATTCTTAAATACTTACGGTAATTCAGCTATCAATTTAAAACTTTCTTTCTTATCCCAAATCCTCACAGTGTTATCCCAACTAGCAGACAACAAATGGTCTTGGTTAGAGGTGAAGGCCCAAATCCAGCCCTTGTGGGCAGCGGGATTATCGTGAATTCTTGCCGACGGTTTAGCCACTGCCGTTTTAGTATCTTCGGAGATTCCACTAAAAGCTTTCTCCACATCCCAAATCATAATACTGCGATCACGGGAGCCCGTTGCCAAGTACTTGCCACAGTCAAAGAGATGCACGGCGTCCACACAACCGATGTGACTTCGGAGTTCAACGTTCCTAAGATTTGCTCCATTATTACCCCATAACTTGATTTGCTCTTCCCGCTTCCAACATGCTCGACTCCAGGGGAAACAGTCTTCGTCCACTAATAATGTCAGAATATCAAAAATGAAAAATGTACTAACCCTACGATTAGTAATCATTTCGAAATTTCTATTTTACCATCCACAGGCGGGTACTGTCCAATTTTTCCCCAGCGCTTCTCCTGTCGGATCCGCCAAGTTTTTTCATTTGCCAAAATACAGTAAAACTTCTTGCACACCAAAGTGACGTTAAGGTTGAGGAAGCCCGAGGGAAGGAATGAGCAAATGTGAAGGAACACCTGTAATTTATTATTTTAAAAAATTCATTAAAAGAAAATTCATGACATCATTAGTAACAGTAATTATTTTTAATACAAATTAACTGTTTAAATATAATTTTCACGGTCAAAGTCCAAATTCATTGGATCTTATATATTGCCAAATATCCCAAATCATCGAGAATTCATAAATGCATTAGGCATACAAATCAAAATTATCTTATCAAAAATACTTCGACAGGAAGTGTGTCCAAATTCCAGGCTGGGTTTTGACTATCTTCATCAGATACTGCAATCTCCGTCCGATTTTCATTAATGTCAACACTTTGCTGTTCACCTTCAAGAACATCAACATCATCAGCATTAGTAGCAACAACAACAACAACGTCGTCCTTCCTGCCCACGTTCAAGTTCAAATCTTTCTGGACGATATTTGCCAACTGCGTTGTTCCATCATCTTCTTCGTTGTTCGTTAAAGTAGGCGTCCGGGGCCTCCGGGGTAGCGGATTTCCCGTCAAGTCAGTCATTATTTTTCTGAAGAACCGAATCCGCTCCGAGAAATGCAACTTCTTGCCAGACCAAAGCAAGTTGTACAATGTGGCGTTAATTACGCTATAGTAACTATTATATTGCACGGATATTTTAAAAATAAATAATAATTTATTATAATAATATTCCCAATAATAATTTATTCTACGTCCACATGTCAATTTCGAGAGTGAGGAAAATCAATAAAATGTAAATAATTAAAAAATCAACAATAAATTGCAGTTTTTAATTTCACCCTAAAATATAATAATAGTATATTATTTTTATATTTAATATTTCTGTCAGGGTGTCAGTCAGGTCAGAAACAGCTGATTTCTATTTACATTGTAATATTACATTGAAATCTTCTATCCCTGTAAAAGCTTATCAACAAAATATTTCAATTGGACAAATTCGTCCATAAATTTTGGGAATAATTCTCCGAAAATCTGTTTGACCTCCCCACACGTGGAAAAGATTGACCTACAAACTAAAGTAAAAATCTCAGTATTTCCTACAATAATTCTCCTCCTCACGCAGGTAAAAAAAACTTTCTTTTCATTTCAAGCAGTAAACAGTGCATAGTATACTATTTATATATAAATAAAGATTCTAGGCTAAATCGTAAAAAAATCTCATCTTTCCCATCATCATAATTTCCCCCATATTTATTGGCAAACTCAAGCTCCGCCGCCATTTTCCCGGCCAATCTCATTTTCCTATTTTCCCCTTCCAGCCCATCGCGTTGGTAAACAAGGACGATTTTCGTTTCGAGAATTCCATGAGAAAATGAGGTTGAATGAGATTTTCTATTATTTTCACAATGCCTTAGCATAGGAAATAGGAATATAGTTATATAGGAAAATCAAGAAAATCTAAAAGTGAAAATTCCCCAAAGTAGTTTTGTTTTAGCAACGTGATTATTGAATTTCCCACGGAAAATCCTTTGATTTGATTGGTCAAAATAAGAAAATTAGACAAAGTGTCGGATTTTCTGGGCAATTCTTAAGAAGATTGCAGCTCTACTCGATTTACTACTACTATTTCTGTGCATATTATCTACAAAGAGTCCCAAAGTACCTATTTCTATACCTCCAACGCAAAAATTGGAACTTTTGAATACTTTTCCGACTGTATGTAAATCATAGCCTTTGTATAATAAAGCATTGTGCATTAAGGAAGCATTACGTCGCTTCAATCCATCGTTCGCAAAGTATAAAAAGTACTAACTTCTGTGTTACAAGTATACAAATTGGTACTTTAGGATCTTCGTCGAAGATATATAGGACAAATGAAAACGTCCGCGGAAGGTCCAAAAGTACTAATTTGTATCCTTTCAATATGAAAATTGGTATTTTTTGATACTTTCTTTTTAGGACTATAGGAAAATGCATTATAGGAATATAGGAACATATTGATTTCGACGAGAAACTCAAAGGAATTCTCGCATATAAAAAAAATTTCCATTGACTTCTACACACGTTTCTCAATTTTTCTCTGCTCTGCTGATGATTCTCGCACATTTCACACACACAAGATTCACAAGAAATAAATCCACGCGAGTTCAAAGACTTTTTGTTGTTGGCTCTTCTACATGCATTAACGAAAATAATAATACCAAATATCCCAAAAACAATAAAATTGACTTTATTTATTAATATTATCTATATATATTTACTTATACAGTTACTATATACTTGTGTATTTATATTACTAATTCCTATATATAAAAATACATTTTTATATATTTCCCAAAAATTAAAAATAGAATTCCCCGTCGTCTTTCCCGTTGTTATTATTCTTATATTGTTCCTTGTTCTTTTTTGTCACGCGGAACGGATTCCGTTAAATAATTTAAAGTTCAGCCATTAAATTTAAGCGGTTTTTTTCTGTAAATAATTTTAAGAGATATATTTCGTAGTACTTCAGAGGTTAGCTTCTTTATAAATATCTATAGAAAAACTTTCGATCATCTCCCTCCTCTATATCGTGCGGAGCTGTTGTTGATGAAAATAATTTTTATTAGATTTGTTTTTTTTTATAAAATTAATTGCACTATACTATATAGATTATTAGTATAATACTAAAATTTGCAGTGTGTTTTTAGTGAGAGTTTGCGAGTGTGAGTGTGAAGGAATAAAAAAAAGTAATAGCTTAAAGTTTTTTGGACTGTGGAGACGAAGACGACATACGACTCATCAAAGATTTGGTCTAAAAAGTATTGTACCAATACCAACCGAGACATTGAAGATTGAAGACACAAGTCTGACGGCTGTATTTTCAATTTTGTTTGAAGGAATACTGAAAATTAGAAAAAGATCAAAGGAGCAGTGATTGGAAATAAGAAGGAACAGATCCCAGGCTTCCCAGGTTTGTTTTTAAAATTTTGTTTTGTATCTAGTATTGAAAATATGGAAGAAGACGGTTATTTTTAATTACAAAGGATTTTAGTCAATATTTATAAATTATAATTAATTAAATATTTAAATAATAATTGTGTGTGTAGTGGAATGTCTGGAATTTGCATTTATCATATATTTTAATTTTAAGGGTATTTAGGTATTGCGTTCTCCTTTTTATTTTCGATGAATGTTAGTTGTTGTTGACATCCTCTCTGCATTTTGAAATTAGAAGAGAAGGGCTGTGTATGAGTATAGCATAATACATAGTAAGTCCGGCATTGTTGACGTTATTGGTCGATGAGGTGGACATCTGTCAGTTTATTGTAATAACAATATTAGTAAATATATAGGTAAAAAAATAAAAGAAATTTTTATTTATTTTCAACGCAGATCCATTTATTAAAGAATGTACGTCTTTATAAAATTTAGATATCTATATAATTGATATACAGACAAATTCAATTTTTGTTGCGTACACAATAGAAACCGTTACTTGTTTTATTTAAATGAGTTTTTTAAGAGTTTTATATAGAGGTATTGTATACATAGATAAATTCATTCAAATTCAGTCGGTGTATGCATTTCGTATAAAAAAATTTTTAGTTCGAAGTAGTACCAATAACCAAGTAAATGTAATTATAGTGAATACATAATAAAAGTTGTAAATGCGTAATAAATTCAAAATGAACACAAAATAGATGCAAAATGTAAAAATATAAAATAATTACATAATAAATGCAAAATAAATACAAAATGTAAAAATATAAAATAATTACATAATAACTGCAAAATAAATAAAAAATGTAAAACTATGAAATAATTACTTAATAAATGCAAAATTTATACAAAATAATTAAATTAATAATGAATATAAAATAAATAAATAAATAATAAACACAAAAAAATTACTACTAAATAA